>CM065663.1:6065653-6078153 GCA_033220385.1 Triplophysa yarkandensis | reverse complement strand
TGTATCTGTCTGTCTTTCTGTATCTATATGTCTGTCTGTCTGTCTGTATCCATCCATCCATCCGTCTATATATCTCTCTTTTATCTCTCTCTCTCTCTCTCTCTCTCTCTCTCTCTCTCTCTCTCTCTCTCTCTCTCTCCCTCTCTCTCTCCATCTCCCTCTCCATCTCTCCCTCTCCCCCTTTTCTATCTCTCTCTCTCTCTCTCTCTCTCTCTTTCTCTCTATCTCTCTCTCCCTCTCACTCTCCATCTCTCTCTCTCTCCCTCTCTCTATCTCTCTCTCTCTCCCTCCATCTCTCTCTCCATCTCTCTTTCCATCTCTCCCTCTCCCCCTTTTCTATCTCTCTCTCTCTCTCTCTCTCTCTCTCTCTCTCCCTCTCCCCCTTTTCTCTCTCTCTCTCTCTCTCTCTCTCTCCACCCCCCCCTCTCCACCTCTCTCTCTCTCTCTTTCTCTCTCTCTCTCTCTCTCTCTCTCTCTCTCATCCATCCATCCATCCATCAATCAAATAATCTATCTTTGCATGATGTAGGGAATAAGGGCCCGTGAGATCCTGCATTCAGCAATGGAGAAGATCATAGAGGAGAAGCTGCAAAAGCAACAAGCCAGCGATTACTGCGATGCATTCGACTATATCCTGAGCAGTGCACGAGAGAATAACTATGAATTCACAATGCAAGAACTCAAGGTAAATAAATCTTTCTATAATGTCGTAAATTGAGATGGTTGCAACTACCCTGATAGTGAAAATACAGAAATATATATGTTGACTGCATTTTCAACAACGACTACTATTGACCTCTAGAAGATGCCTTTAAGATGTTTATGATTCATAGAAGATGTACAGCAGCTCTTCTTAAGATGTTTAGGAGATGTTTTTTAAACAGCAGGTGTTTTCCAGATTGGGTGTATATCCAGATGTAATGTTTGATATAGCCAGTCATCTTGCTGCACCTGTGCAACTCTCTTGTCAACTTGGATAGAACAGGGTCTGTTGAAGTAACACATCAAATCTTTTCAGGAAACAGCGGTGGAATTAATCTTCGCTGCGCACTCCACCACAGCCAGCGCATCAACATCCCTCATCCTGCAGCTGTTGCGTCATCCTGAAGTGAGCGAGCGTGCCAGAGTCGAGCTGGAGAGCGAGGGCTTGATTGGTGAATCCCACAGCCACTGCCGATCTCATTGTCATGGGAACGCCACCAGTGAGGAAATCGATGCAGCTGAGAGGAGATCAACGATGAATAAAACAACGGCCGACAAGGAGGAGGGCCGTCGCTCTCGAATCCATGTCCCTTACTTGAGTTTGGAGAAACTGAGCCAGCTTTCGTACATAGAGTGTGTGGTCAAAGAGGTCATTCGGTTTCTACCCCCTGTGTCTGGAGGATATAGAACGGTGCTGCAGACCTTTGAATTAAACGTGAGTTGTTTAACATCAAAATAAAAGCAAACTAATTCAAATTGATAGTGGTTCCCTGTTAATATCCCAAAATAGGGAAGTCCATTAATCACATGCAGAATAAAAGTTCTGAATATTGTGCATTTTTATTTTGTATTGTAAAAACATTCATATACAAGCTTTCATTTAAGATAAATATACATTTAAATAAAAGTATATAAAAAGGTTATAATATACAAGAAAAATATGTACATGGTATATTTCTATATATAATTGAAATTATTTAAATAAAAACACATCTAAATGTTTTCTAATTATATATACATGTGTGCATATGTGTTTATAAATAAAAAATAATGTTATAATCATGTTTTGCATATAAAGGGTTATCAGATCCCAAAAGGCTGGAGCGTCATGTACAGCATCCGTGACACTCACGAGACCGCCGAATGCTATCAGAACCCAGAGATGTTTGACCCGGATCGCTTCGGTGCGGACCGGGATGAGAGCAAAAACGAGCGTTTCAGTTACGTACCCTTCGGGGGTGGAGTGAGGAGCTGCATCGGACGAGAACTGGCTTTGATTGTGCTGAAAACTCTGGCGGTGGAGCTGCTGGCCACGGCAGAGTGGAGTCTGGCGACGAAAACATATCCCAGAATGCAGACCGTGCCGGTCGTGCATCCGGTCAATGGACTGCACGTGTTCTTCAACTACAGAAACAACAGCGTCGAGAGGACTCGGAGGGAATCAACTCATATATAAACAAATATCAAGACTCATGATTGATAAAGAAAAACATACACAATTGATAAAGTGGAGTAAAATACATTACATAACAGGCCATGTCATGAACTCCTGTCTCTAGACATCCATGTTTTAGTAAAATAGTAAAGAGGGTTAAATCATCGTACAATGCATGAAAGTTACTTTAGTCTGTTTGGGAAACTGGCATGAGCCAAGAGTGTATATCATTGGTTAGGAGAGAAAAAGATGCATTTAAAAACATTTATACTTTTATCTCAGATGCTATAGAAACCTGTTTTGTGAAATGAAGTAGAAAAACGAATAAGCTCTATTTATAATTTTTTTTCCTCAAAATAGCTCACAAAATATGAAACAAATATGCCACTTTTCTTTAGTTGATATGCCACTGTACTATTGTACTTGTAGTTGTAATAGTTATTTGTACATACTGGCTTTGTAATCTAGTACTTAAAGATACATATTGTTTTAAGTCGTATAAATAGGCTACTTATGGATAGTTTATCATGAATGTAAGCTGTGAAAAATGACCCCTTCGCTGTGAAAACAGGGGTTCAGTTTAAATACAGGGAAGGAGAAAACAAGCAGCACTTTTTCTCCAAAAAAGGAGCATGTGTGTGTTCTTGTCTTGTCATTACTTGTGTGTAGTTTCTGTTCTCATGTGTGTCTTGAGGAGTAGATGCTGAGTGTTTGTGTTAATTTTGTACCTTCTGTATCTATTTGAAATGTGCATTTGGATTTCTGCTAATGTTTAAGATATATGTTAAATAAAGATATTTGACGTGTTTATGAGTGCTTTGAGTATTATTATTCCGTTCTTCGACACATTCTCTATGTTGTTACTCTCAGGTGAGCTGCAATTGTGCTGGATGTGGATATTGTAACTGGTTTGAGTCAAAGATTTGGTTTAAGATACAAAGTTTAAGACAAATTGAAAATAACATTTGCTTTAAAACATAAACTGAACATAAAGAATTTGCATTTATCTACACCATGAGTCAATCAGCATTAGATACAGGTTAGGTAAAGGATTATATATCATCAATACCATTTAAAAGATTTTAGGGTCACCAAGCAGAAGAGGTACCAGCTTACACTTATGTACGGACATAAAACTGACAAAAGACTTTGTCAGACATTGACTGATGCACACACAGCCACAGGGCACAGAGACATACAATCTTCTAAAAATCCTCTTGGACTCAATGAGGTATCCAATACTGAACAGGCTAACATTCCTTTAACCAATTTTTAAGTATTGTATTTTATTCAATGGGAATTTTTTAAGTGACTGTTTACTCCAAAACTAAATTCACTCACCTTTGAGTTGTTCCAATCTTATTTGGAAGAATGAATAGAACCAGACAGTTTTTAGACCTCATGGCTACTATATAATTTAAGATATTTTGAAGAATGATGGACTGAATAAATTCTGGCATACTTTTGACCAATATTCCGTGTGTCAATATTCCTTGTAGTTAATGGGGTCCAAAATCTGTTTGGTTCTATGCATTCTTCAAAATATCTTTCTCTATGTTCTACACAAAGAGATTGAGTAATCATGACTGCATTTGCATTTGCTATTTGGCATACTATTTTTGTGCATAAAATAGAAATCTTTTAGTGACGGTACAAACCAAAGACCCTATTGTACCAGTCACAAATGCAAAAATTTCAAATATATATATAAACGTAACCAAACTCAAACCAACCAAAAGCCAAATATCACTCCTGGCAACAAATATTAACCGTTATCTTACTTTTTTAAAAGGGTTTACCCAATTCCTCCAGTCAAATCAACTTTCCTTAAGATCTCAAAATCTCATTTAGCTTCTTTACTGTTGCATCATGCCCCCGAGCCAGGATTATGGTTGATCTGAACTTTTGAACCGGTTTACTTTTTGTGTATGTTTTTATACCCAAAGTCACACCTTCAATTACAAACTGCCAATTTGACAAACATTGCGATATTGCAAATGATAGAGACATGCGTTACTATCGGTCAACACACATCTCTAGACTATGGCCTCACATTGGGAAAGCCACTGGAAATCCTCAAATTGTGATGAATCAGCTACAGGTAACCTCCAAAGTCACTGCGAGGGAATCGGTCACTGTAGAACTGTATATGTGTCATGACCTCTGTTGGCAGAATCAGTGTGTGTGTATGTGTACGTGCACGTGTGTGTGTTGGAATGCAGAAACAGCAGCTGGTGTCTACACTGTAATTACCCCGCAGCACAAATGCTTCCTGCCCCAAACATTCACATCTCACCCATCAACACCAACCCTCTGTACTCACAAAACAAGAGCAAAGGTGAGGTCACGCACACATGCAGTGATAATGTTTTTATTTTAATGTATGTGTATTTTATAATTTCTATTATTAAATACAGCCTAACTGAACAGTTCACCCCAAAAATAATAATGCCTTCATTATTAACTAAACCCTGTCATCGCAAACCTGTGTGAGTTTTTTGCAGAAGAGAACAATTTGAAGAATGTTGTAGCAAACAACAATAGTCCCTATTCACTTCCATAGAGTCAAAATCACAAAAGTTTTTTTGAAATATTTTCTTTTGTGTTCCACAGAATTAAAGGGTCATATAGAGGTTAAGAATGACGCAAGGATAATCAATCTTGACACGGATTTCATTCTTCTACCTTTGAACAGAAAATGTATAAATTGCATTATTTCAACATAAATCATGTATAACTTAATAATCCTGAAGTTCAATTCGAGCACTGTGCTCGTTTGATTTCCATGTAACACACATACTCTTAAATGTATACCTTAAATACACCTCGTCTCATTGCATAACAGCCAAAGACACAAGTGTAAATTTATGACTATGAATTTCCCTTGCTTTCGTTTGCTTATTATTAATAATGCCTCCAGGCAGGACATAACTAATCTTCTGGCAGATTCGAAGGAAGACTAGTTCACCAAAAGTGCAGGATCGTCCCAGACACGAAAATGTCAGCTGTGTCAAAACATCTCATAACTGTAGGAAGGTGTGTGCCATGCCAAATTCAGAACGAGGATATCACCTCAACATGACCCCTGGATTTAACAGTCTTCAAATAAAACAATATTGTTTTTCATCACATTGTCATCACTAGTGCGTACTTCCTTGAGGGAGATATTTATTCACGAGATCATTCAGAAAAGAATAATATTCACCAGTCAATGCTGACAATGACGAGAGTGGACTGGATTCAAGATAAAAAGAATTGAAAGACTCACACAGAAATTCCCATCGTTGCCTCAGGTGATCGCAGCAAAATTTTAAAGCCACATTGTTCATCTGACAGTCACAGATGCAGAAGGTGGGGAAGGTTTTTCAGGGTTCAATTCCGAGGTGACTGACATGTATTAATAAAGAAGAATCGACGCAATAATACAAACTGCGCCCATAAGCGCACTGTCGTCATATGGGCAAAAGCTTGCATTGACGCTGAGACAATGTAAACAAATGAAAAGGTTCAGCCTGAGCGAACGTCTTCAAAGGGGAGCTTCATGCACTTTTCGATAGGCCCTACAACTGCGTTTGAATTCAAAGATCTGTCATCAAACCAGATGCTTATCAGTTACGGTGTGTCAAAAAACATCAGTTTGAATGTGAACATCAATAGAATTATCGAACCTGATAACATAGAAATCTTTTAAAAGTAATTCTGTTTAGACCTGTTTGGCACGCTTGAAGCATTTGTATATATAGAGAAAGATTATGTACGTTAAAACCCCTGCAGCTTCATTCCGTCACCATTCAACATCTGATCCCTGAAAAGAAATGTCATAAAGGCAAGAGGCACATCACGGATACTTATGAATTGAAATTACTAAAACTGGCTTATTACTTAAGAATTGACATTGTAAGTGTAACTTTTCAAAACATAATAAAAAGGTAACAAATTATACATTAAACAAGTTGTATTTCATATATGTGATTGTATATCATATAGTCACTGTGGAAAACCGGAAACATTTGTTAAAGACTGCCAAGAACTCCTTCAAGAGCATCACAAAAGATATAATGTTCTCAATAGAGAAAAAGATAAATAGTCATTGTTATGTTGTGTTTAATGTATTTAAATATCTGTATTGTACAATAGCTCCCAATATTGATCATATTAGGCCTTGAAATTTTCCCCAAAAATGAAAGTTCTGTTATCTTTTACTTTTTCTTGTGATTTTAAAGGTGTATGACTTTCTTCAGCAGAACACAAAAGAAAATATTTTAAAGAATGTTGTCAACTGGTAAAAGTGATCTTGCAATGATTTTGTGTCCAAACAAGTGAATGGGTGGCAATGAACATTCTTCAAAATAACTTCTTTTGTGTTCAGCGAAAGAAAGTAATCATTTCAAACAACAAGATGTGGATATCTTCAAAGGGATAATTCACCAAAAGTATACAAATTCTTCCATCATTTTCTCACCCATGTCATTTTAAACTTTAACTTTAAACTATTAAAGGACATTAGAAAGCAAACAACACTGAAGCCCATAGTAGCAACACAAAATTATTGACATTCCTTAAACTGTGTCTTAAAGCAATTGAAATAAGGGTGATGAATGATGCAAAAATGTCAATTTTGGGGTGAAATATTCCTTAAAATTGGACAGGAATTACAATCTCCCGTGTGCTCAATTTTTTTCAGAAGTTATTTTACTCAGTTATACAGACAGATATAGTACAGTATGATCGGCAGCATCTAACTCCATAGTTCAGTTTGAGGTCATATTGTTCTATGATTTTCCAGAATCTGTCTTCCTCCCCAGGGTTCATACCTGTGTAAATGGCTAAACTCTCTCTAACACCTTAAGATTCTCACTTTTCACACCCACGTTAACAGACAGAGATACCGACCTGATACTAAAAATAAAGGGACTTTTTCTTTTAGTGTTCTGCATGTGTTTATGCACTTAAACAAGGAAGTGAAGTTTGCTCTTCCACAGAAAAAATCTTTTATGTAAAGCTTTGTGAGTCTAATTACACAAATTTGGTAATTTCCACAAGATGAGACCTACAGCTGATATTAGAAGACATTAAGTGCAGCAGAATTGAACACAGATTTGTCCACAGAAGTCATGGATGACAGCTTTAAATCCACGTCAACTTTTACATGTCCTCTGACCTTGGTGGGATGCAGAACATGTAATTATTCTAATGTCTGCGGCAGACAATAACAAATTTATTTGGTTTAGTTGAACACAGGGTATAAATATAAATGATGCAGTCAGAAGACCACACCCTCTGTACCTGCCATTTATCTCCCTATGATAAAACACCCGGCAGGCCTTGCAGGAAGACACAGGCGTTTAAGAATGAAAACAGTTATTAGTCCTGCTCTCTTAACCTGTTCTGTCAGCTGCATGCAGCGCCACAGGCTGCGATTACAGCAAGGAAACCTCGACGGATACAAAGGAAAACAGGTTTGTGGTTGTTTGTTGTGCGTCGGCTTCTTTAGAGCTTCCAGCATCCATTTTCTGTGGTTTACCTGAACACTGTCATTTGCGTCAATGCTGACATCACCTTGAGGAACGGGTCAAAGGTGGCCTAAGTTCAGACAAACCGCTTTCAACAAAGCGCCATCTATCGGCCATCCACATGGAAAGTATATTGACACTCATTTAGTTGAGGTATTTATTTAAAATCTTTTAAAATAGTGTTCCCTTATGTACAGAAATATACAGTCTCTTCTGATTTCCTCTTCACTTCTTGCAAACATCCGATACACAAATCTGCAGGCTCTGAAACCAATAAGCCGAAGCAAACAAATGCACGACGTTGAAATTAGTCGCATATCTTTTGTTAAAAAAAGATGCAACACGTCACAATGGCAGTAAACATTAAAGTGTGAGAGACACACGTAGGAATAAGTAGCTGGTCCCTTGTCCACTATAGTCAAATCTTTTTGTATTTTTTGTATTGATTATTCAAGCAGATGAAAGGCACCTATAGTGTTTTAATAAATGATTCGGCATGTGGCACGATAATGTGATGCAGGTTGTCGTGATTGGGGATGTCCATAAACTGGTATAAGAAAACTTTCGAGTCCAGATTTTAATCACTATCCGCTTCGTTGTTGTCTGATAAAAGCTTTTCCTCTAAGAGGTGCACCTGATAAGACACAATGCAGAACCAATGCAGTCCGATTAGATCATCATATGGCGGTATTAAAGGAGTGTGAAACTTAATCATGCACTAAAATTACCTGTGGCTCTAATATTCGCTGATAAGTGGGGCTGGAGAGTTCATCAAGTGTTTCCGCTGAGGGTTTATTGAGGGTTTCCGGCAGTAAGAGCCCGAGGCAGCCCGCTGATATACCGCTCAAACAGAACACCATGAACGGCAAAGAAGCATGCAGTGATCTCTGAAGGATCGCAAATAATCAATACATACAAACTTTATTACAGATCCAAATCGAAGATGTATGAAAAAATATGTTATTGAATGTATATAAGAATAATGGAAAAAAATGCAATTAAATGCATTAATGTTGTGGCTGCTCACCATGCTCGGCACAAATGGAGCCAATATCCCACCAACTCTACATGACATGGAACACACACCCAACCCTGCATTTCTAACAGAGCAACAAACACAGATTAGATTCAACACAACACTTGTTAGACATACTAATTCACTCCATTTTAAATAAAGAAGTGTACACTAGAGGGCAGCATTTGCATATGATTAAACACTGTACACATTTCTCATTAAAAATTATGATACAGAAAAGATTTGGTTAACATAATACATGTTGTGTTGGCTCTACCTGATGACTGTTGGGTAGAGCTCTGATGTATACACATAAACGATATTAAACGCTGCACTGACCATCAGTTTTCCCAATAGAGCCAGTGATGTGACATTTAGAAAGGACCCTAAAAAATAAAGTAAAAAAAATTATAATGTAATCTACTATAATAGATATATAATAGATTTATAAATATCAATATGTGTTGACATTTGTAAACAATTAAGTTTGTCCTTATTTTTAATAATCCAGTAAGACTTTGCTATGCAGTACTGTACAGATACTTTTTATAGTGATGTAGCTTTCCAAGTAGGTGTAAGGCAGTGTCTTGAAGACATTAACACAGGTCTTCCAGATTTAGTCTCTTGAAGTTTTTTTGTCTCTTTTAATCATGTAAAAATGAATGAAATAGACGATGACACCAGATCTCTGGCCATTGTGACAAATGTTGTACGTAACAAAATCTCTCTTTATTTTAACATATAATATTAATCTAATCTTTAGAAATGTAAAACTCCTTTTTCTAATGGCACACAACTCTTACGAATTGCATTACATTGCACACATTTCATTGAAAAGACTCTGTAAAATGGTTTGCTTGAGAACTTAGAATACAATACAAATAAACTATATCTAATCAGGAAAAGACAAAGCACCGGCGGCTTTAACTATGTCAAGTCTCAGCTTGTCATAACGTCAATTATGCTGTAGCAGAACAACACGATTAGCAGGAAAACATCACAGCTTTTATGTTATCAATGACTCACCCTCAGGTTAAACCTATATGACTTTCTTTCTTCAGTAGAACAAAAAATAAGATATTTTTTAAGAATCTCGGGAACTGCCAGCCGTTCACTTGCATTGGTTTATAAAGTAAATACAATAGAAGTGAATAAATGCGAATGCTGTTCAGTAATCAACTTTCTTCAAAATATCTTCTTCATGTTCTGTGGAACCAGGAAAGTCATACGGGTTTGACCCGACAAGAGGGTGAGTAAATGATGACAGAATTTTATTTTGGGGGAACTATTGCTTGAAATCTGTTTTTAACACTTATGCAATCCTTTTATTCTGTAATGTCCTTTACATGTATGTCAAACTATGATGACAAACTGGAGAGTTTAATGCTAATACATTTTTTATTTGCTTTATTTTACCTGAGACAGGTACAACCATCGTGAGTAAACAAGACAAGCCTGCAAGTGCAAGAAACACAGCCAATGACTTCCGCCTCCCAGCCCTGAAATAAAAACACATGAGTAATGAATTTCAATTCATGCAAATAAACAGAGATCTGAACATTGCAGAAGTTTTTTGATGCGAGTGTATTTACCACTGTTTGTTAATGAAGTACATGCAGAGAGGGTAAGCAGGAAGTTCCACTAGCCCATACATGGCAACACTAAGATAGCGGTTTCCCTTTTCTTCACTGGCATTAAGTGTTAACCCGTAATACACAAGACTACAGACATACCTGTAATATACACATATATACAGACATCAAAGACAGACCAATAAAGAACAGCTACTGACAAAGCACATGGTAACACTTTACAAATAACTGGTAAACGCATAGGTTAATAACATGTGAATGGTGCAATAATATCGGACTGGGGGTTCACTTTTTATACATAAAATAATTCTAGCCCATTAAAAACCATTCTGTGAGAAAATATAAATCATTTCATTCATGTTGACTGAGTAAGACCAGGTCAAAGGTTGTAATATTTGTGAAAGTAAAATGTAATCAAACTTAAATGATTGTTTTTTCTCACAATTCCAAATCAGATTTTGAGAAAACAATCATTTAGCTTTGATTACATATTACTTTCACGAATATTTAAATCTTGACCTAGTCTTAAGATCAGGTATGTGTACACATATATTGAAATCAATATTGACATTTGACACATTTAAGTGTTTTCATTGTTGTTGTGTCATTACTACAATACTCACCATATATACATGAGCACCACAGTTCTCCAGCGCAGTACAGGATGTGTGACCAGCTGAAACACTCCTAGACTGGATCCGCTAGGAGCGCTACTGCTGATGGTCTGGCGGAGCTTAATTGGAATTCTACCTTTCCCGTTCCTTACAGCGAAATACTGAAGAATGTCTTCAGCCTGCTTCGTATGACCCTGAGAATACAGCCAGCGCGGAGATTCTGGCATAGTCCTGGAAATATACAAACACCATGTCCAGAATGAGCTAAAAAAAAGCTACGTAGATGGACTTCATATTCTGAAAACCTAAATGCTTTAAGCTGATTTTTTAAGGTTTAAAGGGTGGCGATGATGTAAATTGTTCTGAGCTACTTTATGTTTGTCCGGGTTAACTTCATATCCCAAATAAGCAATTTTTTAGAACAACACAGTAAGTCCTTCTGCTTTATTATCGTGATTTTTCACTCAAATATAAACATTTTTGACTACTAAAAACAGAAGAGGATATTTAGAAGAAAGTTTATAACTGAACAGCACTGGCACCTATTTATCTTCTTCTATTGTAAGGAAAAAAGTGAATATGTCCCTGTAACCCATACTTTAAAATATCTTATTTCCTTTTCTTTGGAAGGAAGTCTTACACTTTTGAAATGACAAAATGATTAGTAAATGATAAAACAATGAACATTATTGGATAAACGGTCACTCTAAATTTGTATTCCGAGTTACACCCTTTCAGCAGCTTAACGGTTCCCAAAACTTGGATGGTATTTTACTTATGAATTGTAATAATGCCAGGACATAAGCGATTAAAAAGCACACTCACACACATAGCAAGAAGAGCAAAAGTCCAGGACAGTTGGCCACAGTTGCCAAGTTCCGCCACGGCCGGACAAAATAACCTAAAGCTGCAAACAGGGAAATTCCCACTGCGAACATCATATTAGTCAACGTACCTGGAAAACACACACAAATCCCATCAGTCTCCCATGACTATCCACGAAGAATCCGGAATCAAATTAAAAGACCGTCAACCTGTCATTGCCCAATACGACTTTCCCACATATTCCTGCGTCAAGACGAAGCAGACCAACGCCATGCCCCCGTTCATCAGCCCCACCAACATGCGGGACAGGGCAAACGCTTCATAACTGGGGGCTAATGCGGTGCCATATCCGAACAGGACCTCGAAAAACAAACCTGAGAAAGACATTTAATTCAATACTTGCTCCAAAAACAACACAGTACAGACATCCCAGCATGCATGAATCACCAGAGGTCAACATGTAGGTCACGAACAGGATGATGGCCCTACCGGTAAGGAAAACCGGCTTCCGTCCGATCTTATCTGAGAGCGGGCCGAAAAGCACATTCCCAATCAGGACGCCGGCGAAGAAGAGAGACCCGGCCAAGCTCACCTTATAGGCTTGTTCTTTGACCAAAAACCACTGTGGGGGGACAGAAGACAGCATTGACTTTAAAAGATCGGGGACGATGATAGGTTAAAGAAGATAGATACCTCGGTCACAATGGAATTGACATCTTCAGTGAATGTGATGCCTCTTGTTGCGTCCTCAGCTTCAGTCACAGGCTGGATGTGATATTCCGGCACAGCACCCACTAGAACTAT
>CM065663.1:6053153-6060653 GCA_033220385.1 Triplophysa yarkandensis | reverse complement strand
CTCACTGATAAGCTTGAGCTGTTCCCGAGTTTGATTTTCTGTTGAGTCTCTAGCGTCGTGACACCACTTGAGTCCCGATTCAGCAAGAGAGTCCAAGGCTGTCTGCAGGTGTCCGCAATAACCGCCACATTCTGACAGCGCTCCCTCACCCTCTGCTGTCGCAGCGTTCATCTCTGATATCACTTCATCCATGGAGGAACCTAGCCGAGCACGGACAGTAACGGCGTTCTCCTCTGCTGTCATGCAACTACTGTTATTGATAAGAATTGTTAAAGTATGTTCAAACAAAAATGAAAACGGATGCAATACCAACATTCTACAAAATATCTTTTGCAATCTGCAGAAGAAAAGGCATACAGGATTAAAATGCAAAGAGCGCAAGTAGATAGAAATGTCACTTTTTGGTGAATTTAACAAACATGTTCTCGAGAATCTTGCATCTCCCTCTCACCTCTGTATGGAGCTCTGGAGAGTCTCTAGTGGCATGATCTGAGAAGCTGTTGCCTGTGTAAGACCCTCCAAGTCTGTCTGAGTATCCAAAGCCAGAAGATTCATTTGGTCCTGCAAACACTGAACCAGCTGGGCCATACGCTGTAGAGACAAAGAAATATTACAGCAAGTGATGACTGGGTTTGCTTATAACACTGTCCAACTTTTCTAGTCCGGCTCTATTAAAGAAATCCCTGGCTTGTTATAGACAGTGGCTGCTTATAGACACCATAACCATTGAAACATGTTGAGTTTTTCAAAGTTCACAAAAACAGCGGAGATTAATTGCAGCCTATCTGATACATTTACAACACACAACGCTGGTAGACCAAGTCAGTCAACTTGACAGAAATGCATATGCATTAATGTCAAACATGAATGCTTTGTAATATTTTCCAACTACAGCTTTCAAGAATCTGTCTTGGTGTGCACACTTACAGCCTGATGGTTGTTTCCAGTTTGGCTGATCTGCTGTTTGAGTTTATCATTTTCTGAACGTAGAGTGCTGAAGCCCTGCACGGCACTCTCTCTCATACTGGCCAAAGATTCAACGGATGAGTTGAAAAATGACATCATTTCTGCCTTGAGACCATCCATCTGTAAAAGACAAGGGTTTTAAGACTGGCTTATGATAGATGAAATATACTGGCAAATACACACCAATTGGTTTATACACGTACCTGTTCAGCCAGAGTGTGATATCTGTGAAGGGTTTGTTTCAGACTGTCATTCATAGCCATGATAGATCTGATGCCTGGCTCGGCCTGTGCAATCAGAACCTCTTCAAGGTGTTGTTTGTGTTCATTCTGAAAAGATATTAAATAAGCATATTTCCCCACACATAGTCAAGTAAAGCCAGAACGTAAACGAATTAAATTTCCCAATTTTTTTTGATGGGAACTAAGGTGTAGTTATAGGATAAAGCTCAGTAATGAATTTTCACATCTGTATGCATGTCTTTGTCTCAATGAAGTAACAAAGATATCTGAACAACATAATAGCAATTAAGATTTCCGGGGTACCTTCTGCTTCCACAAAAATCTCAGTTGCAAACATTCTTTTAAATATCTACCTCTGTGTTAAACTTTATGTAATTTATACAGATTTAGATCACCTTGAGGTTGAAAAAAAAAAATCACAAAAAATTCTATTTATCTTTGGTTGAGTATCTCTTTTAAAAACAGCAGTACAATAATGATAGAAACATATTTTTATACTTTAAATCAGCCTTACTTTTACGTTTTAAAATAATTTTACTACAAAAAAGTTAAATGGTTTTTTCAAGGTTAAATCTTTCTTTAATTAGTCTTTCAGTTATATAAACTAAGTTGACAATGTTATTTTAAGTATTTAATCACAACTTTTGTGAATCATTGATTTATTGATTTATCCTGCAGACCTTGCTAAACAAACTTTGGGGTAAAAAGGGATTTATTTGTATGATATTTATCAACTTCAAAGTCAAAAGACTCCTCACCAGAATTTCCAGCATACTGTTTTGAGCCTTCTGCGAGAGTTTCTCCTGTTGTAAAACTTTTTCCTTACACCGATCCACTCCTTCTCCAACAGCATCTTTAATACTGCTGTAGGAGTCACATACAGCACTTAAAGTGTCTTTGAATGTCCGGCTGTTCACCGTCAACAGCTCACCTATAAAAAGAAACTAATCAGCTAGGGGAAACCAGGATGCATATATTTCCTTGCTTTGCTCTGTCATTTTATCCGTCTTTACTATAGTAAAAAGAGTGAATTTCTCACCCACTGAGGATCGATAATAGTCAATGACGGCAGAGTGTTTGTCGCCCTGCTCCTGCAGTGTTGTTTGCATGCTGTTGTAGCAGTTCTCCATGGACTGGGAAAAGCTCTGTTGGGCCTCACTATTGTGAAGTTCAACATCCTTTTTTCGCTGTAACTTGGCATGAAGACCGCTAACATCCTGCGTGCTGGCCTCAGCCGTACTCAAGAGCTGAATGAGAGAAAGAACAGGTAAGGATAGACAAGTTTCTTCTTTATGTCATCTAACAGTGACTTATAAACTTTTCTAAATATTTTCTAACAGACCTGGTCAGCAGTGCTATAAAGCTGACCCTCGATATTCTGGAGCTGTGTAGTAATGAACTCCTCCTGAGTCAGGCGGTCCTTGGTCACTGTTAGGTCCTTGTGAGCCTCATCTAGTTTTTGGTTCTTCTCCTGAAGGTCTTCGGTACACTGTTCCAGTTTTTGCTTGCTGTCTGTGAACAAGTCTATAACCTGCAAGACGAAACAGAGATCAGTCACAACATAGAAGGCTGTATTCACACAAAAGCAGACTCGATTTAAAAACTTACCTTCTTGAGCTCTTCCTCCATGGCAGCTATCCGCTCATTGTATTCTGTAATCTGTTCCTCCTGAGACACCAGTTTGCTATTCATACTCCTATTAACGACAACCAATAGCAACATAAGAACCTAACACGAAAACAACATTTTATTTTAATCTTTTTCAATATTGTCGTACTCATAGTTGTCCAGAGAAAGATACACTCCATGTTTATCACGGGTGGCCGCCAGATCTCTTTTTAAACGCTCAATCTCCTCTGTGTATTCCTGCAACATTACAACAAGATTGTAATAGCGTTTTATGCAAAAAGGCAAATTGAGAAATGGTACACACAAAGAAAATCAAACTTGCCTTGATCAGTGTTCGCTTAGTCAATTTCTGGTTGACCTCCGGCTTGTTCATGATACTCTTGGCCCTGTTAGCATAGTCCAGTGTGCTCAAAGTTTCCTTTAATGAAATGATAAAAACCAGCGGGCTTATTAGGAGAACAGCAGAGGATGAGAGAGAATCCAGTAGTGGACCGTACCTCAAGATTGATGGAGGCAGGAGACACTGTGGCGATAATAGATGTCTTGGTGCGACCTCCTAGGGAATCCTGCAGTATTCGGGTTAGTTTGGACTCTCTGTAGGGCACGTGAGGTCCTCTTTCAACCAAAGCCTTAATGACCCGACCAAGAGTCAACAAAGACTGGTTGATGTTGCCAGCTTCACGTGCCCGCTTATCCACGGCACCAGATCGTCCAATGTTCTCGCTACCAGCAAGATCCACCTTAGGAGAGAGGGATAAGTGGTTAGATCATAAGGCCACATAAATAATTAGGCATATTTCATAATCTAAAGTTAGAAGACTCACTAAGTTTAGTTTTCCAATCTTGACAAGCTCTTCCCCATCCAGTGTGATCTCCTTCATGTGAATGGTCACAGAGAAAACAGAGTGGGACCGACTGGTAAAATCGAAGGAGAGGAAGAATGTTACAAAACCATCATGCACACGTACTGATTTGTATTACTACTTGATGATGAATGGAGTCACCTGGAGTAAGCATTCATTAGGGTAGAGGCTGTCTTCCTCTTGGCTGCTCCTCTCTCCAGGATCTGATATACCTCGTTCTTGTTGTGCACCGTGATCTCCTCGAGGCCTTTAATGACCACACCCCTCTGATACATATACAGCGTGTTATATTGATCTCTCTTTAATGCATTAGTTAATTTTGTCCAAGTAAAATAAGCACCTTGTTTCTAGGATCATCAAACAGTTGTAATCTTTCTGTTACATCAGGAGCAGGACTGAGCAGGTCAAAGAGTTCCTCGTTGTAGATCTCCAGTAACGAGACTTTCACTGAGAACTCTGTCCCATTAGTGGTCAATTTCTCAAAGATCTGATGAAGAGTTCTGGGAATGATCCCAGCCAGGGGGTCCTAAAGAAAAGGCAAAAAAAAAAAACAATGGAAAAAAAGTCACAATGCTAACAGTACAACTTCTAGGCTGTAGAAACTTTAAACAAAGGAAACTTTTGGAAAGTGCCAGATAACATTTTAAAACAGTAACTCTGACCAACCTCTTCCCAAGTAAATTCATCATTGGGTGACCTTTCACCCTCCATAGTAAAGGTTTTTCCAGTCCCAGTCTGTCCATATCTAAGAAACCAAACAGAAAGGAGTTTTAATACATCTGTTAAAATGTGTACACATCTCATTTCAACAGATTCCGAAGTACACTTACGCAAAGATTGTACAGTTATAACCCATGATGACCTCATCCAAAATAGGACAAACCACACTCCTGTACACATCGATCTGTTTGGCAGATGGGCCGAACACCTAAAACCAATTCGGATATGACATTTAACATCAGGATGCTTAATATTACATTCATATCACTCCAAAGAGAGAATTCGGTTTAAAAAAACAAGCCACACCATATCAAAAGTGTATGTTTTCCTGGCTGCCTTGTCTGTAACCCCTCCAGTACGGACCATCAACTCTTTTCGGTTCTGGTCACAGTCAACAACCGTGTGAGAGTTAGATTTACGCTCCACTGTGTTGAATGGTCTGCAAATGATCAATGAGATATGGCAAAATAGGTTTAGATACAGTAAATCATGCATTAGACATACAGTGTTTTAACAGAACATTAAAGGTTGGTTAAATGTAACAATAGGAAAAAGCAAGTTCATATTTTGGATTTTAGTGAATGGGAAATTCCAATCACAGTTAAAAAAAGGAACTTATATTCACCTGCACCGTACAACCACTTGTATATTTCTTCCTTTTTCATCTTTTTTGACTGCTGATATCTGAGAAGATGCCATGATGAAGGAGTTTCTTCTCCTGTCCTCCAGATCCAAACCCCCTTTAAATGTGACCTTTAAAAACAGACATTTAGACTCTAAATAAACACATAATATTACATTTTAAGAAAATATACATCACAAGTAGAATGAATTTACTGTAGTACACATAACTGACACTTTCAAACACTAACAAAACAAAGCACACATCTTCAAATAAACACAGAATAAGAGCACATACCTTTAAATTATTGTGTTTTTAACTTTTATCCCAAATAAATCGTGATAAATCCCTGCAGATATGAGTTGTGTCTGTATGACGTCTGTGTGCTGTTGCTCTCGCTTCGTGTTTTAACGCTGAGCAGTTACTTGACTTTGAATTTTGCTCGTCTCTGACTTTAAGCCAATCAGAGATGAGTATCGTCTCCCGCGGTCTCTGATTGGTCCGCACGGAGGAAACCAAGAGCTGATGCATCACGGGAACGTGGAGCGTTTTGAATAGTGGCGATTGATGGACTCGATAAATAAAATATTTTTTAAATAAAATAATTTTTTATTATTATTCTTTGAAAAATATTTGAATATATGGGTTGAATTTTTATATACGTTTCTTATTGTTTTAAATATTTTTTTTGGATGTCTTTTGGTAATTATTATTGTTTTAAAACTAATAAGAATACAAACAACGGCACGTTTTCACCATAAAATAACGTTAAGATCACATTATAGTTTATTTACGTAAATTAAAACATTTTAAATGTTTGTTTCTATGCACGACTTGCTTAATTTTGTACACAAAGAATTTACAGCAGGCGTCCTTCTTCTTTATAATTAACTTCAGAAATTTCTTTTTATTTGCTTTTAAAAACTATAATAAAATAATAGGATATATCTCATTTTCTTTCACTCTATTAAAGACTGTTTTTGCCCAGAGTAACCACGAGATGACAGTAGAGAGTCAATCATGAATAAGTGATGACGTAATAAACTTCATGACACTGTGATCACTGAGCTACAATCAATTATGATGGCTGTCATCTCTTTGGGTTTTATTATTTAAATTTATTTTATATTTATTCATCAATTAATTACTTTATTTTATTAATTTAATCATTTATTTGTTTTATTAATATATGTTTCATTTTTTTATTTTTTTCTGTAAAGTTTATGTTCATGTAAGTACTTGTCATATTCTTGTGAACACCCTTGGCATTTTTGTATGTGTTTATGTATTTCTAAAAACAAAAACAAACAAAAAACTAGGCTACAGTTAATTATGATGCCTGTCATCTATTTTTGTTTTATTCATTCATTCATTCATTCATTCATTCATTCATTCATTCATTCATTCATTCATTAGTTTATGTACTTACTTTCATAGTATATGTCTGTATTTTTATATATATCCTATATATATTTGGACACTTTTGTATGTGTTTATGTATTTCTAAAAACAAAATTAAAAAACTAGGCTACAACCATTTATGATGGCTGTCATTCATTCATTCATTCATTCCATTCTTTCTTTCTTTCTTTCTTTCTTTCTTTCTATCCATTCTTTCCTTCTTTCTATCCATTCTTTCTTTCTTTCATTCTCTTTCTTTCTTTCTTTCTTTCTTTCTTTCATTCATTCTTTCTTTCTTTCTTTCTATCGATTCTTTCTTTTTTTCTTTTTTTCTTTCTTTCTTTATTTATTTACTTATTAATATCATTTATTTATTTTGTTTTAATTCTTTTATTTATTTATGGTGCATTCTTTCATTGTTTCTTTCTTTCTTTCGTTCTTTGTTTGTTTGTTTGTTTGTTTGTATGTTTCTTTCTTTCTTTCTTTCTTTCTTTCTTTCTTTCCTTCCTTATTAATTTCATTTATTAATTTCATTTATTAATTTCATTTATTTATTTGATGTGCAGTTAATATACTTATGTTCATAGTACATGTCTGTACTTGTTATATTTTTTGGCATTTTGGATATGTTTGTGTATTTCTAAAAACAAAAACAAAAGAAAATATGCTACAATCAATTATAATGTAGTCATCTATTTCTTTTTTATTGATTTTATTATTAGTTTCTTTACTTTTATTAGTTTCATTAAGTTTTGATGTTATTTTAGTTTTCTGCTCAATTATTAATAATTATATTAGTCTTTGTTCTTTCAATTGTATACCCGGAATACAATTGTATCGAATGTAATTTCTTGATATTTTAAACATATTTCAATCATTGCTTAGTAAAATAAAATGTTTTTTTTCCCAATTCACGTACAGGAACTTTAAACTTGAAACAGAAACTTTTGTGTCGTTGCTCACACATGTTGTGTGTGTGAGAGTATCTGACTTCACACACATCTTTATAAAGATTCGGATCTTTTGACTCGGTTCTCTTGAAGAAGCGGATCTTACG
>CM065663.1:5801711-6049211 GCA_033220385.1 Triplophysa yarkandensis | reverse complement strand
ATTAGGTGTTCACTGTATGTGTTGTTCTTTTGTTTCAGGAATGAAAGAAAATATTTATCAGGCTATTCAAATATTGAAGAGTTATTGGTTATTGTTATCGGGACAAAATTTTCATATCGGTGCATTTTTAATCAGAATTGCTTTTTAATAAAAATGTTGGCTTCCATCAATTATTAAAACAAAGTCTTTTATTTGTTTTATTCATTGTTATATTTGAATCTTTGTTTAATAGCTTATCTTCTACTTTTACATTTACACATCTTATTTATTAATAATTTATCTATTTACTAACTTACTTTCCAAGCTCAATGTTTAATTATGATAAAAAGTCATCATCTTATCATTGGGCAAAATCATCGTCATCATAATTTGGATGAAAATGAGAAGCCCTGATGAATATACTTTATAGTTTATAGGCTTAGTGTTTTCTTGGCTGTAACGTGTGCTTTATAATTAAATTCATTAATATGTTTTAAAAAAAGAAATGTTATACATTTTACCAAAGACTTTGTGGATATTACTAACATTGTAAAGTCATTCATACAAATAACAATAGGAATGTATTTCTCCTGATATAAAAAAATGTTAGAATATAAATTCACTAAACATCTAAAATCAAAGGATGTAGTAAAGTAATTTATAAGTAAATTATTTTTCCTAACAACCAGAGTCAATTCTATTTAAATTCACACAGTACACATCACAAGATTTAAGTCCTGTTATTTATCATATGGACAAGTATATTATTTGCTTAACGCTGTATACCATTATTGACTTTTAAATACATCACATGCAAATGTTGTTTCAATCTAAATCAACTGGTCGCATTCTTCAAAATGAAGTGATGGTAATGTAAGCCGAATGAATAATTAATGAGAATACATGAGTGCATGTTAGACGGGGTTACAGGGACCTGGCCCTTTTTTAGGGTCAAATCAGGTGACCCGTGGGATAGGTTAGCCAGGGGGGTCCTTTTATGTGACAAGTGTGCATTTTGAGCCCTGAATCAGGTTTTAGCCATAAATTTGATCTTCATGTGCAGTTACTTTGAAGCCAGCTGTTATTCTATTCATGCTTGAGTTTAAGTAGTAAAGTCATGGGATTGGTTAAAGTGGATATTAGATGTAATTTTTTCTTATTCTAGGATTAAATTTGTTTATGGATGGCCCGTTTCTGTCCTTACCGTATCCTAAATGCTGCCATATTCACAGTATTTCAGTTGGTAAAGTAGGTCATGCTCAAGGCTTTCTTCTGGCTCTGTGGAATGCAGTCTGTTACACTCAAGTTGGAGGTCTAGACGTCTACACTTTTTTTTTATTAGACTTTAAATAAATTTACTATCATATTTTGAATGGTTTTTAAACTTTAATATATAAAATTTTATATATACTATGTCAATCATAGTACCCACCAAATACTATAATTACAGTAATATCTACTATATATTTTAAAAGTCATCAAAATGGGCCTTTAATGCTTTTTTAAAATGTTGTATGTGTTGTAATCTCTGTTGTTTTGTTTATTTTAATATTATATTAATTAATGTATGTTTAGGCACTTTATTTTAGTGTTTTTGAGAATATATTTTATGCGTTGTTTTTTATTTTGCCAAATTTGACTTTTGTTCTGGTTTCAGAATTGCTCCACAGATAATTAAGCTTAAAAATACTTATTTTGTTAGAGAAAAAATTGGCGCAGTGACACAAATATTTTAAACTAATTTCTGCTGTTTAAAACACGTACCACCCGTTGCTTGATTTTAACAATTTGTCCCGGGCCTTGATTTTCAACACTCATAATCTGCTTGTCCATAGTCGAATGGGGCAGCCGTGACTAGGCCAGCTGTTCTTCAGTCAGCCATTTAACGTTGAATGTTTCGTTCACCGAAACAGATGTGTCTCCGCGTTTTCAAAATCTGAAAGTAAATAACTTATGCGGTTGCATTAGAGATTCATGAACCTGAACACGGAGTCTGAGCGTAGGTTTTTAACCAAGAGCAAATGTGTTCGCTCCCTGAAAATGAAGCCTTGTGTTACTTGAGCTGAAATGACTTGTGGTGATTTGTTGCAGCTGTGTCGAGCGGTGGTGGTCAGGGGGAACGTGTGGGCCCAAACCGGAGTGGCAAAAATGTGTTGACAACCCAGTTGTCATCCCAATTCGTCTGTCCTCTCATTGCCAGAGATGCGTCTGTTATCACAAGCTGTATTTTCTCTCTCTTCATTTCAGGCTGTAGAATATTATCTGAGACTGTGACGCCAGCCCCCTCCACTATCTGCAGCATTACGGTAGGTTGATTACAACTATCAGTCAAAAAATATGTCTAGAAATGAATTTTAATTCAGAGTTAGTCGGTCAGTTTTTGGCCATTACTTGTTGTACAACTCCGTTATATTTAAGGAGGTGCTTGTGATCAGGGATATTTTATTTATATCCTATATATAGTCAGAATTTGTTCCTAGGGGTCATATTTGCATCCTTTTTTAACGACCCTACAAATTTGGGTAAAGAACTTAATGTGTAGAGGATAAAGGGAAGAAAACAAAATAGACCAAATTAATGTATTTTATTCTAATATACAAAAATGCATTGAAAAACTGAATTTGTTCTGTTTTCAATATTTAGTTTATTCTCTCTTGTTTTATTTAACAGCGTTCATTCTCATAAGTCCAGACTCAATAAGCTTTGCACATGTGCTGTGTGTAATTTTTTGCCAAACCTCCATAAATTCTTCCGAAACACTCAAAACATAGTTGCACAACATGAATACAATCTTTAACATTCAATGAATAATTTATTCTAATAAATAAAGGTTGAATATGTTGGTTTGACATCAATTGTGTTCTACTACTGTATTTCATTAAATAAAAAAGGAAAGAGACTTATTAAGAGACTATGTATGTCTGTTCAATCCCATAGAATAACTTGAAAGCAAAAAGAATGAGCTGATGTTATGCTCACTGATAATGACGCCCAGAATAAGTGCGGTCCGGTCACACATCAGAGTGGGAAACATACACGCTGTGAGTATACACTCTTTTATATTCAGTAACCCAACAGATATACAGCTCAAGAACACTTACACCCTGAAGTTTATCATGCTAAAATACTTCGTAGCTTAACAACAACACAATATTGTTAAATTCTGTCATGTTGGTCATGACATGCTACTGAGATTCTAATGGATGTTTTATGGTCCGTCCCACATAGTGAATTTAAGGAGGACATGATGCAATGATATAAACACTGGATGACTGGAGGTCCCCTGCTTATCAGTCTCTAAGCATGGCTGGCCTACAGCTGGTGACCCCTGCCTCCTCACCCATGGGGCCCTTCTTCGGTCTCCCGTGGCAACAGGAAGCAATCCATGACAACATATACACACCAAGGAAATATCAGGCAAGTCTTGAGCACAGATTGTTGAAGCTGTTATTGAGCAAGTGCATAAAGTGTCCAAAACTGTCTTTTTACCTCATACTTATTCGCCAGGTTGAACTTCTCGAAGCAGCTCTTGAACACAATACTATAGTCTGCTTGAACACTGGCTCAGGGAAGACCTTTATCGCAGTGCTCCTAATAAAGGAACTCTCCCATCAAATTCGTGGAGATGATCGGAGGAGAACTATTTTCCTGGTAAACACAGGTAAATTGCAATTTCAGACATTTACCAGATGCTTTTATTATATTATGTGTTGCTAACTTTTTTTTCATTGAAGCATCATCTGTGGTTCAACAAGCATCTACCGTTAGAACCCATTCCGATCTCAGGGTCGGCGATTATATGTCTGAGGAAATGACATCATGGCCCGAGGAGATGTGGAACAGAGAGATGATAGAAAATCAGGTGTGATTATGTATGGTTGTGAATTTATTTTGCAAACCGTAATGTTATCCTCCTCTGTAATATTCACTTTTCTTTCTCTCATTTTCGTAATGTCATAGGTCCTAGTGATGACGTGTCACATCTTCCTGCGTGTGTTAAGGACAGGAGTCTTGCCACTTTCAAAAATCAACCTGCTGGTTTTTGACGAATGCCACCTCGCAATCACGGACCATCCCTATCAAGAAATAATGAAGGTAAAATTGCAAGTCACGGAAAATCACATGTCACTGTAAAGAGATGATAAAGGTCTCATTTAACCGTCACTTCACATTGATGGTAAAAAGATGTCAATCCATTGGTATGGTGTTATTAGGCATGTATTTATACCAGGCGATTGAAGACTGGAGTTCTGATTAGATGTTTCTGTCATTTACGTTTAAATTAGTGGACATTTGTTCTTGTTTGATTAAAAAGTTTAGCAAAGAGTTTTGTTTTGGCCTTTTATAATAAGCAAGTTGTAAATGGGTTATCCAACTTGGATCAAAATGCCTTGTGTATAATTTTTGCAGATCTGTGAGGATTGTCCAGGCTGTCCACGCATTTTAGGTCTGACTGCTTCTATTTTAAATGGCAAATGTGACCCCTGTGATTTGGAGCAAAAGATTCAGAACCTAGAAAAGATACTGCAAAGCAATGCAGAAACCGCCACTGATCTTGTGGTGTTGGACAGGTACTATTTAGAATTTTTTTATAAATATGACCCTGCCTAAGAAAACCCAGCTTAAGTCCTTGTTTGTGATGAACTATTCAAAATTGTTGTTCATAATTTAAAAAACATCTATGTTAAATATTGAAATAAAAGGGAAATTAATGACAATTATCAAACTTGGATACTTACAATCTCAGAGTAAGGTTTTCCGATTTTACCCTGGTTTTCAAAGGCAGTGTCATTTTTGAAATCTTGTAAAATAGCTTTTCAAGGTGGTTCTGGCTCTTGTGTCCAGGTATGCGTCCCAGCCTCGGGAGGTGGTGCTGGACTGTGGGCTGTACCAAGATGAAAGTGGTCTCTCTGAGAGACTCCTGGATGAGCTGGATGAAGCCCTTCATTTTCTTAATGACTGCAACTTACCTGCTCATCGTGAAGATAGAGATCCAACATTCATCTCCAAACAGGTTCACTTTTTAGCCAATTAATCAAACAAATGATTTTTTATTTTCAAATACTCACTTTATATTCAAAAATCTTTTTACTCTATAAATTTGAAAATTCAACCCATGTAAAATAGAAATGGAACCTACAATTTTATGTTATTCATTATACCTTTGAAGTGAACGTTCTCCCAAAACGAAGATCTTGTCATTTCTTGCTCTCTAGTTGTTATTTTCTTTTTATCTGAAGAAAACGAAAAAGATATCTGGATAAATTCTTGGAACCAAACATTAACAGGACCAGATTGAATTCTATAGTAGTGAATAAATGGTAGTCAAAATTATCCCACATACCACAAAATATCTCATTTTAACATTTAACAGGATAAAATAATTAAGTATTTTTTTCCACTATGGTAGACAATAAGGTCCAAGAGCTACTTGCTTTTTTCAAATATATTTATCCGAAAACAACTTAATGGTGAGTAAATAATGACAGAATCTTTATTTTTAGGTGAACAATCCTTTGACTTTTTACACCATTCTTACTTCTGTGATTCAGATTTTTTGTTTGAATGCCTTTTCCAGGTGCTGAATGACTGTCGAGCCGTGCTAACTGTTTTGGGCCCGTGGTGCGCTGACAAAGCGGCGGGAATCATGGTCCGAGAGCTGCAGAAATACATCAAACACGAGCAGGAAGAGCTGAATCGTAAATTTCTGTTGTTCACTGACACCATTCTGAGAAAAATCCATGCCTTGTGTGAGGAGCATTTCTCACCAGCTGCACTGGACCTGAAATTTGTCACTCCCAAAGTCATCCGACTTCTGGAGATCCTCCACGAGTACAAACCTTTTGAACGGCAGCAGTTCGAGAGCGTGGAGTGGTACAACAACCGCAATCAGGACAATTACGTTTCATGGAGCGATTCTGAGGACGAAGATGAGGATGAAGAGGCAGAAGTGAAGGAGAAGCCTGAGGCTAATTTCCCTTCGCCCTTTACCAACATACTCTGTGGAATCATCTTCGTGGAAAGGAGATATACAGCGGTGGTTTTGAACAGGTTTGTTTGCAGTCAAGGATCTGTTTTAGGAAAAGTATACAGATCTTTTCTCATGCTGTTGTTTGTCTTATTATCTGTGTTTATCAGACTTATTAAAGAGGCTGGCAAGCAGGACCCAGAGCTGGCCTACATCAGTAGCAACTTCATCACAGGTCACAGCATAGGTAAAAATCAACCTCGAAACAAACAGATGGAGGTTGAGTTCAGAAAACAAGAAGAGGTGAGTGTTTCGTCTTGACTCTAAACAACCTCCAGTCTCTTCATCAAACATTAAAAGGGAGTATTTCATGAATCAGCCAATCACCTTCGTTGATATTACTTCTTTCCAGGTCCTGAGGAAATTCAGAGCCCATGAAACCAACTTGCTTATCGCAACCAGCATTGTAGAGGAAGGGGTCGATATTCCAAAGTGCAATTTGGTCGTTCGGTTTGACTTGCCAACGGAGTACCGATCGTATGTGCAATCCAAAGGTCGTGCCCGGGCTCCTGTCTCCAACTACATCATGCTAGCTGACAGCGAGCGGACAAAATCATTCAAAGACGACCTAGAAACCTACAAGGCCATAGAGAAGGTCAGCATTGTTGACACAACCTAGACTACTGGTCAAAAGTTTCGAGTGATTTGTTTCTCGTGATTTAAAAAACATTTAGGACTAAATGTCTGGAATTAGTTAAATTAACTAATATATTCAGCAAACATACAAGTTTTTTCATTACAAAACTTACATTTTAGTTAATGAAAAAGGTTTTTGAAATGAATGAAGTGAATATTGGAGTAAATAGTGAAGAAAGAACAGCCAGTAGCGCAGATAAGACTCATTTAAAATCTTTAAAAATGTCAGACCTCATGATGTCCCTAGATAAAATGACAAATAAACATTTCTACAAATTTAAGTTAAAAGGCTTTATTAAAAATGTTTCACCATAGTTCCCTTTGTTTTATTTCATTATTTTAATTACATTATTATTAATGTAAAATTTGAAAAGAAAAGAAAGTGTCCCAAAAATATTTGTCTAATGTGATGCTTATTTTTTACCTCAGATTCTCAGAAATAAGTGCTCAAAATCAGCAGAATGCAGCGATTTTGAATTGGAGCCTGTGAGTGACGATGACAATGCTCTACCACCTTATGTTTTGCGGTCGGAGGACGGCGGTCCCCGCGTCACCATTAACACAGCAATTGGACACATCAATAGGTTATCATAGTTTCCAACACTTGTGATGTTTTTCTGTTTTAACTATGTGGCTCATGGCATGTGTTTGTGTTACAGATACTGTGCACGTCTGCCCAGTGACCCGTTTACTCACCTTGCTCCAAAGTGTAAAACCAGGGAGTTGAAGACCGGAGGTTATCAGTCCACACTTTTCCTGCCCATCAACTCTCCACTTAGAGTTCCAGTTCCTGTGAGTGGTGGTCAAACATGTTTATCACATTTTCATTTTAAATGTCACTAATATAGTGGTTAAATCATAACTTTAACATTTGTTAACATATTTTCTATATGCCATATCCACATGCAAAAGAATAGTTTACTCAAATGTATATATATTTTTACAAATCCTTGGTATTCCAAACCTGTTTTTTCTGTAGAAGGTTTTTTGAATAATTTTTTAACTTAAATAACATTGGACCCCATTGATATGTATTGTATGACACATTTCTTAAAATATCTTCTGTTTTGTAAACCAAAAGAGAATGATTACTACCAAATTGCATTAGCTCTAAACACATTTTTGTGATATATATTTTTATACATAAATCCCTTCTACACAATGTAAAGAACATTCAGTGAGAATATAACATTGATATATTTCATATTTATCAGTAAAATCATATTAAAGATCTTAGGGATATTAATTAAATTATAATGGCTGTTTTCTCAGAATTAGATTTTCTGACTTTAGTCTCTTTTTCACAGTCATGATAATAAATAATGTGTTCCAATCTTTTTATAATCCAAAATCACTTCTTTATCCATATAGGGTCCTATAATGAGCTGTGCAAGACTTGCAGAGAAAGCTGTTGCTCTTCTCTGTTGTGAAAAGCTTCACAGAATTGGTAAGCATGGGAGACCATGGAAATATTATTGCGGGTGCATTCTGGGATTGAAATGCACTAATGCATGATGTCTGCTTTTAGGTGAGCTGGATGATCATTTAATGCCTGTAGGGAAGGAAACTGTGAAGTATGAGGAGGAGCTAGACCTACATGATGAAGAAGAGACAAATGTGCCAGGAAGACCAGGCTCCACCAAACGGAGACAGTGTTACCCAAAAGCTGTTAGTGTTTCACTCCAGTTATAAGTTATGTGAGCATGTGGTGTGTAAAACAGGTAGAATTATGTTGGTCTGTTTTTATTTAGATACCAGAGTGTCTGCGTGGTTGTTACCCTGTACCAGAGCAGCCTTGCTATTTGTATGTGATTGGAATGGTCCTCACCACCCCTCTTCCTGATGAGCTCAACTTTCGCCGGAGGAAGCTGTACCCACCTGAAGACACCACCAGATGTTTTGGCATTCTGACAGCAAAACCAATACCTCGGGTAATAACCTAAATTTTCTTTGCTGAATATTCAGAGGATTATTTCTTTTTTGTTTGTGTCTTACGGCATTTATGTCTATGCACTATGTCTCCAGATCCCTCACTTCCCTGTGTACACCCGTTCCGGTGAGGTGACCATCTCGATCGAGCTGCAGAAGTCTGGCTTCACTCTGAGTGCAGGGCAGCTGGACTTGATCACTCGTCTGCATCAGTACATCTTCTCTCACATTCTCCGCTTGGAAAAGCCAGCGCTGGAGTTCAAACCCACTGAGGCAGAATCTGCCTACTGCGTTCTACCTCTCAACGTCGGTGAGTGAAGCGGTCCAAGCCAGGTTCCAGCCAAACAGTCCCTCGCTTGTGATCCTTGTTCACATGGATGCTTTGTGTGTCTTGCTTGCTGTTCAGTTAAGGATTCCAATACGCTGGACCTGGATTTCAAGTTTATGGAAGAGATCGAGAAGTCTGAAGCACGCATTGGCATTCCGAACAAACAATACACCAAGCAAAACCCATTTGTCTTCAAATTGGAAGATTATCAAGATGCAGTTATAATTCCAAGGTACCAAAAATATCATTATACATATGTATTGAAAATAAATTATATATTCTAAAACATATAAAAGGTATTTGAATAGATACATTTAACACATTATATAGATTTTTTTTAACTATGTTGAACTTAATTTCCAGATATCGCAATTTTGACCAGCCGCACCGCTTCTACGTGGCTGACGTTTACACAGACCTCACCCCGCTCAGTAAATTCCCATCCCCGGAGTATGAGACTTTCGCTGAGTACTACAAAACAAAGTACAACCTGGACCTCTCCAATGTTAACCAGCCCCTGTTGGATGTGGACCACACATCTTCAAGGTAGGAGGTGGAAAAAGAAGACACAATTGAACTTGAACAGGTTTCTGGTACGTGCTTTTTATGAGTTTCTTGAAATATCTGTGGTGTTCTTTTCCTTTAGATTGAATCTTTTAACTCCACGGCACCTTAATCAAAAGGGGAAAGCGCTTCCCCTCAGCAGTGCCGAGAAGAGAAAGGCCAAGTGGGAAAGCCTGCAAAATAAACAGGTATTAACCGAGAGTTTAAAGTCATTGAACTTGAATTATGTCTAATTTCCTCAAACTGAGAACTGGCAAAGGTGCACCACTCGCATCCGATAATAATTTAGGGATGCATTTCTGTCTGGTCTGTTTAGATTTTAGTTCCTGAGCTCTGTGCCATTCACCCTATCCCTGCCTCATTGTGGAGGAAAGCTGTATGCCTTCCCAGCATCCTTTATAGACTTCACTGCCTTCTGACGGCCGAAGAGCTGCGGTCTCAGACAGCCATTGATGCTGGTGTAGGTTCTCAGACCCTGCCTCCTGACTTCAGGTCAGTCAGAGTCATTTTTTTAGCATTTTTGTCAAATTTAAGTATTGGGTTGTTATCTGTGTTGAGCTGTTCATTTTACATCTTTGCTTGGATCAAGTTGTGTAGATTTCTTAACAGAGGTGATATTGTTATCATGCCAATATTTTAACTTATACTTATTCATCTGTGGGGATATGAAACACTCTCAAGGCTGTAAGAGTTTTGGCAATGAATGGCAAGGAATAAAATTTTAATTTTGTCAAACGCTGACCACAGGTATCCCAATTTGGATTTCGGATGGAAGAAATCTATCGACAGCAAGTCATTCATTTCCTGTCAAAGCATGTGTATGGACGACGATGATCACTGTAAGCACGACACAAGCTCAGATTCAGACCGCACTGCCTCGGACATCTGCAGCACAAAGTCATCCCAGCCTCCACAGGGTGCACACCCTTGTATAAACGGCAACACACCAGATGAAAAGCTAGAAAATGTGCTCCCTGTGACTGATCTCCAGACACCGATCAAAGATGAGAGCACCTGCATATGTTCCAAAAACCTCCCTAACGGCACTCTGGGTGGCGACCTTCCGAGTACACGTGACATTTGCCAATGCTGTAAGCCGGGTCCGGAAAGCAGCCTATTGACGCAAACCACTACCTCAGTTCAAGTGCGTCTCTCTCCAGCCGGCGAGACACAGCAGCGGCCCCCAGGCAGGAACTTGGATCTCTGCGGCAGACATTTAAAAAAACCTACCTCAAACTGTTGCCCCAAACTAGAGACGGCAACCAGCACCACAGCACCTTCTTCTGTGTCATCAGAGATCTCAGTTGTGACTTCAGCCTCCAATTGTGAGGGTCCAGCTTGGGATTCTCCGAAAATGTTGGGCCCCAACCCCGGCCTCATCTTGCAGGCTCTGACACTCTCCAATGCCAGTGATGGCTTCAATCTGGAGAGGTTGGAGATGCTGGGTGACTCTTTTCTGAAACATGCCATCACCACCTACCTGTTCTGCACATATCCTGATGCCCATGAGGGCCGACTTTCATACATGAGAAGCAAGAAGGTGAGAATTTTTTTATTGGTGTACTGTAGGTTAAAGGGAGTTCACCCAAAAATGAAAATTCCATTTAAAAACTTGGTAAACATATATTTTGTTAATTTTACCTTCAGGTCAGCAACTGTAACCTTTATCGTTTGGGGAAGAAGAAAGGCCTCCCCAGTCGAATGGTGGTCTCCATATTTGATCCCCCTGTGAACTGGCTTCCTCCAGGCTATGTTGTGAATCAGGACAAAAGCAGCACAGACAAGTGGGACTCAGATGAGGTATGAGTCAGCGAACATCTTTTGTTTACCCGTTGGCCTAAATCAAGCTTAGCCCTGTATCAACATGCATCTTCATGCACAATTACAAGTTTGTTTACATGGCTCTTTGCCCTGTGCTGAGAAACATCTTGGCAGAGTTTGGCTGAGGGTGTTTTCTGTAATTGCCACTAGGGGTCAGGTTCATCCTTTCTGGGTGAAGGTGAGTCTGAAAACAGAGTTTATTTAAAATGTAAAATATCAGGCAACAATAATTTTCAGTTCATTTGTTGTAAGGAGTATGAAGGAGTGCAAACCTCCTAAAAGTGATCACAGAAGCAGATTACCGATTCAATTAATAGTTCACCCTAAATTTTATCATTTTTATTCTTTCCTTAGATGAAAGCATTTTTTTTATTATTTTTAAAATATCTCTTTGTTTATGTTATGAAATGTTGAAGCACAACAGGCTTAACATAATATATTAAATGACCACTAATGAGATGCATTTGAGAATCAGTTTGCTATTATGGGTCTGCATTTTGCTATGTAAGCTAAAAATATTATGCACTTGTATTTTTTTTAATAGAGGTGCTTTTTAAGCATGTTTTTCTTCTGAATATGAACACAAAGACATTTAATAATAATTATAATAAATAATAAATTAATAAAATGTATGATTTAAAACAAAAAAACTTATCACTTTGTGTCCATATAAACAAGGAATTCGTATAAACCTGGGATGATAAATTTTAAATTCCTGTGAATTATTCCTTAATGCTAACCTACCAAACTTTTGCGTTTATGGGAATGATTTAAAAAAAACTATTGTAATACCTAACTTAAATTCAAGGGTCCAGCCATTGTTTAGGTGAGTATTGTGTTAGAAGAGCAATTTTTAAATTCTGCTTATTTTACTATTTATCCAGTTTTAATATCACAGTCAATTGTAAATAAGGCCATCTAAACATAAAAGAATGCTAATTCTTTAGACTGTTAATTGGTTTTATATTTTTTTTTAGACCAATGACAGATGAAGGGAGTAGCATTCATTTTTCAAACATCATTTCCCTTTAAAATTAAACTGTTAGTTATATCTATTAAACATAATAATTTTCCATCTGGTGTTTGCACGTGGTCAATTGAATTAAATAAAAATGGAAAGTAATATTGTAGTCTGTATGCCTCTGGTTTTCCAAACCTTTCCATGTGTTTGGAGTCTGTATGTTTTAAATCTTTATGTGGTTTTGGGTCTACATGATATGGTACAAGGGACCCAAATTTGCCTTGGGACAGAAGTTGTCACTTTCTTTCTATTAATACTGTATTTGGTGTTAACGGTTTAAAAATGTAATAAGTATCAGAAATGTTCCTACGTGGTCAGCTTTATGGCATATTAATGAAATAAATATGATTTTCAGTTTACATTTTAGCTTCTGAATCACATTAGATGGTTGTTGAGTCATTGTCTTGGACTGCAGTCTGCTTCTGTTAAGTTAAAGCTCTCCTGAGCAAACTCTATTCTGCAGTAATACCAAAAAACACTTTGCAAACTTAATTTTTGCAAATCTTTTGTAGATACAAGGCTTTGGCATTAGAGCAATGTTGGCTCCTTTGATTTAAATGAGGAGCATTTAAATGTTTTTTGTTCTTAGAATAAAGATTTGGCCAACGGAAGAGCCAGCGAGGACGAGGATGAAGATGATGAGAATGTAGAGGATGTGGAGGTCGAGCCATCCAAGGAGGAGGTGAACACAGAGGAGGATGATTTGGAATATTACTATGAACACATCAAGTTTATCGATAACATGTTGATGGGCTCAGGGGCCTTCGGGAAGAAAATCTCTCTTCAACCGGCCGAGCCTGGGTATGAGTGGAAAGCTCCCAAAAAAGCCCACACCCCCCATTACGTCCCGGAAGGTGGCCCCGACGAGTTCGACTATAGTTCCTGGGACGCCATGTGCTACCTTGACCCAAGCAAAGCGGGCGAGGAGGACGACTTTGTGGTGGGTTTCTGGAACCCTTCAGAGGAAAACTGTGGCACGGATATCGGGAAGCAGTCCATATCGTATGACCTCCACACTGAGCAGTGCATCGCTGACAAGAGCATAGCAGACTGTGTGGAAGCCTTGCTGGGGTGCTACCTTACCAGCTGCGGGGAGCGGGCGGCACAGTTGTTCCTCTGCTCCCTCGGGCTGAAGGTTCTGCCCGTGGAGCAGCAGAATTCCGGGCGCTCGGCCGAGCTGCAGTATGGCAAGCTTAAGATCCCTCCCAGGTCTATGTTCGAGCACCCTGATGCTGAATGCACCCTTAACCACCTTATCTCGGGCTTTGAGAACTTTGAAAAGAAGATCAGCTACACATTTAAATACAAGACGTATCTTCTTCAGGCATTCACTCACGCCTCGTATCATTACAACACCATTACAGGTTTGTCCAACTGTGCTCATGAGTTTAATTTATGTGAGTTTTAAGATCTTATTCATAATAGCTCGCAAGTTGTAATCTGATTGCGTTGTGGTAGCATTTTGGAAGTGTTGTTATTAATATAATTTTCTCTGTCCTTTGACCAGATTGTTATCAGCGGTTGGAGTTCCTTGGTGATGCAATTTTAGACTACCTCATAACTAAGCACCTTTACGAAGACCCTCGGCAGCACTCTCCAGGCGTGCTGACTGACCTGCGTTCCGCGCTTGTCAACAACACAATATTCGCTTCCCTGGCCGTCAAGTACGACTACCATAAATACTTCAAAGCCGTCTCGCCCGAACTATTTCACGTGATCGACGACTTTGTGCAATTTCAGCTGGAGAAGAATGAAATGCAAGGAATGGATTCGGAGGTGAGTTATCATTCCGTCATTATCAGTTAAAGATATTAGGTTTTGGAAATGATCGGAACCACAGATGTTTAATTTATGCCAGTGTCATCATATAGGTATAATGTTTCATAAAGATTAAGTACAGTGATATCCTATCACTGGCAATCTTTGTGAATGTAGCCTGTGTTTGCATTTGTTTTCTTTGTAGGATTGTAGAAATGCAGTTGGATTTAATTTATTTTGAAATGGTTATCTTGGCAACGAATCTAGCCTTGTTTGAATGGAAAGCATTTTATGCCTAAGGGATATCACTGGATACAGAAAGAGGAAAGACAAATTGAATAAAATAAGTAATGTTCTCCTTAATTACATAGCTGTGTAATGTTGTCCCCAATATTGGATGGATGGAGCATTTAAGTCTAATACCAAAAAGTAATTGATTGTAGTTCATCGAGAGGAAATACCATGGTAGGCCAACATAAAAATTCCGTTAGTGCACATTTTAAATTACTACCACAAATATTTTCTTCTGTAAAACATTTTCATCTGTTTGTTGTCTGTTATTAGTTTGGGAGGAGAATGTAATATGGAAAATCAAAATTTTTATCCCGTGCCCAAATTTTCTCTTTATTTGTGGAAGAAACCAGAATTGTTTTTATTCTCTTGTAGCTTCGTCGGTCGGAAGAAGATGAGGAGAAGGAAGAAGATATTGAGGTCCCCAAAGCAATGGGAGACATCTTCGAATCGTTAGCCGGTGCAATTTACATGGATAGCGGCATGTCCCTTGAGACAGTTTGGCAAGTGTATTATCCAATGATGAGGCCACTCATAGGTAAGAGCCAAAGACGAACTCGCGAGTAAATCACTTCTGTACTGATATTCCGTCTGATTGTCTGCTAGCTCATGTGGCGAGAGTCGTACGTTCAGTCATTTTCCAGCGTCCTGACATTTTTGCCCGTGATGGAATGGTAGATTGAAATGCTCCGCTTTTGTTTTCTTTCGTTTCTAGAAAAATTCTCTGCTAATGTCCCTCGGTCCCCGGTGCGTGAACTCCTGGAGATGGAACCAGAGACAGCAAAGTTTAGGTGAGAATCTCGATCTACTTGCGTGTAACGTTTTTCCCAATCAACTACAAAATTACATGCATTGAAGTGGTTGTTTAAATGTAATGAATTGTGAAAGTTGTTATATGATGTAAAAGTTGCTAGTGTGATAATAGTTAATATGATGCAACTGAGGACAATTTGAAGCTTGAATATGCTTTTCTCTCTCCAAGAATAAGGACAATTTGGCCTTGAGGGGACAAATCCCTAATTGTTTAAGGTTTAAAGATGTTGTGAATTGTGATGTTTAGAGAACATATATCACACATTTTAAAGAGACCTTGTTTTGTGATAACTATTATTAATTGTTCTCAATAGTTCACTCAGAAATGAACATTATTTCATAATTTACTCATACTCCAATCTGTCTTTTAAAATATCAGGCAAACACTAATAAATATATTTTTAAGATTGTTGGTGACTAGCACCCATTCACATGCATTGGTTTTGTGTCCGTACAATATAAGTGAATGGGTGCCACTGCTTTTTGGATAACAATTAAGAAAAAAAAATATTTTCTTGATCATGTTCTGCGGAAGAAAGAATGTCACATAGGTTTGAAATGACCAGAGGGTTACTAAATGGTAATATCACTTTATTTTTTGGGTAAACGTATTTTAATTTCGAAGCACAGTAAATTTAAGGTACATTTTTAAATGTTTGTTGTCAATTGGTTAAAAAATCACGTTTGGTTCCCAACAGCCCTGCCGAGAGAACCTACGATGGAAAAGTACGGGTCACAGTGGAGGTGGTGGGGAAAGGCAAGTTTAAGGGTGTGGGCCGCAGCTACCGGATAGCCAAGTCAGCGGCCGCCCGCCGAGCTCTGCGCAGCCTCAAAGCCAATCAACCTCAGGTCCAAAACAACTGAGCTTCAGACAGCAGACATCCGACACATAAGTTAAAAAATCCAGCAGAAGCCTCTCGGCACCAGTTCTCGGCCAAGTGAAGAATCATCGCTGTCTGCGTTCTCGCTGGGGTTGTCAAATTCAACCAATTAATTGCATCAAAAGATTTCTGCGTTATTCACATAGGGTTCATTTTTTTCTTTTTGTGCGCAAACACAATCTTTCATTTTCTCCCCTCAGCTTCGTTGATCACGAGTGCTTTTTAAATGTATTAAGTGTTAAGAAAAAGGTCAGGTTTTTCCCTCTTTTTCAAGAACGTTAAACAATCCTCTGCTTTGTGGTAGCCAGTTAAAAAAGAAAACGCTTCTAGGTATTATAGTATCTGTAGTTGTTCACTAAGAAAAAACGAAACAAAAAAATCCTCTATCTGTGCACTAATGCCAGTTTTATGGTGGTTTTCAAAATGCTTTTGGCAGAAAGGGTACATGAAAGATGGTGTTTTTCTCTTTCTTGAGAAATAATATTCTCAAACCTAATTGCACTTACCCTCTCTAGTGTCCGCTTTTATTTTGTTAATATTTTGTCAGATCAAAACCAAAATCATTTAGCTTGATATTCTTTAAAGACAAAGGCCCCTTACCTTAAGATGGATGGGAATTTGACATTCCTGATTACTGTAATCTAACGGCACTTGCGGATGCATGTTTCTGGATGGGTTGTATAGACGTCATAGTGACCGGTCTACATTATTTAGAATATAATATACAATATTAAATGTTTATTACAACATGCGTCGATACTTGGCTTTGGGTAATGTGTTTTGATAATGATAATCTTTAGTTGAACATTAGACTGACTGACTTAATTTTGATATAACACGAACGGAAACAATGGGGGACACATCACCTGGGAAAATATGCTGCAGATTTTATATTTTAAAAAATCAGAAAAAGATAAATAGGATTGGATTCTGTAAGACACAAAGCACCTTTACGTACCGTCTTCAGGACAAACCGAAATAGATGACTTCACTTGCATCGCTTACCAAAGTCGATACTGATGCAGTGTGGTGAGGTCGCACATATGTTAGCATTCACACGTTTGCAGATGTGGTAACCAGCCTTTATTTTAGCCTCAATGTGTCGTAGCCTCTTGTTTTAGCCTAAATGTTTTCAAAATTAATAGGCATTCTCACTTGAATACCTCAGTTAATTGCATGCATTTTTTTGGTGCTATGTTTAAGCTTGAATTTCTCATCTTTTTTGCACTGTAACTGTATTACCTCTTAATTTTACCTTTTGAAATCTGTCAGGTCGGTTTTCCTGTTCCGTCTAGCTATAGAAGCTGGTTGGAAGATCATTTCCCTGTATGTTTTTGATTTTTATGCTTGAATGGGAAATGCAGAGAAAAAATTCTCTGCTCATAAGCTTGATGTTTCTGTTGAGCTTGGATTTTTACATTTCGTGCATCCTATCAGAAGGGGTTACTTAACGCTTGAGAAAATCGATGGATTGCACTCTGTATAAGCCATGCCTTTATCACTTCTCTCTTGCACTCTTAACGCCAACTTAAATGACATATTCAAATTATTAGTTTTTGACCAGACACTTTTTTTCCACTGTAATATAGACGATTTTGGAAGGCTACCGAACTTCTCGTTCTGTCTTTTTTACTTAATTCAGTTATGTTATGGGCAAACTATTCCTGAAGTTACAGAATCCCAAGCATTGCTACCTCAAAAGACCCCTGCGGATAGTTTGACCTTATCATAAACCGATGTTAAATTATATATTTGTGGATATGCCTTTTTTAAATATGAATGGCATTAAGGCACAGTATTGTATACGCTTATCAGCACCTTACAAGGGGAGAAAAATCTATATAAATACTGATGACAATTTGCACTAAAGTACATTCCCTCTGAATTTGCATCTTTTTAATGGAAAACGGTGCCTTTCAATACGCTACATTTAATGTAACATCTAACATCTCGATTTAATGGAACCTCACCTTTGCTTCTGTAGTAATTCTTCGTTATTGCTTTTCTATTCAGTGAAGGACTTCTGGTAACATGCTTCATATGGATGTTGACTTTTTTGGACACGTATAATAAACGTTTCCTGATCAGTTTTGTTTCCATTCAATGGTAGGGATTACGTTTTGGCGTGCTTTGTAGCCAGGAGTTAATGAACTACTCAGTCTCAACAGTGAGTGCAATCTCCATTTTAGCAAGAGTTGAGTGACCCTCTTTACAGGATCTCAATTTCAATGAGTTCCCACTTACCGACTGAATTCAATGAGTGATTCGAAAGTAAGGGTCAATGCCCGCCGACCCCACGAAATCACGTTTCTGTAACCTTAACCCTCAGACAATTGCGACCTTTTTCAGCTTGTTACAATGTTGTTGTTTTTTTGAGCCTCTAAAAAGGCTTCTTCACGCTTCTTTTATTTTGTAAGATTTGTCACTTGTTTTGTTTTCTGTTAACAACTTTAAAGAATGTGAAAATCATATGGTGCCACCACAAGAACATAGATTTTTGATTATTTGGGGTGTACATCCAATAATTGATGAATTAAAAGATAATGCCAGAGCCAGTCCCATGGAACAGATATCAAGTCTTTAGCACCTGTGGGACTGAAGTGGTCCTCCATTATATCATATGCTGCAGATTTTGTTTTCCTTCATGGTGGAGAATAATGTTTGTGTTTTTCTTTTATTTAAACATGTAGCACAAATAAGCATTGCACTCGGGCGCCATACTTTACCTCATGTCAGAATGAAAAAATACAAAACATGTATATATAAAAATAAGATGCCGTAACGTTTAAAGGAAAAACTTGGTTTTGGCCTTGCTGCTGTGTGCATCGCTGGTTTTTTACCAATGTATTTAAAAGAGATCGGAGAGATACAATGTGCCTGCAGGATGTCATCGGAGAAAATACACTGTAGAAAGTAGTTTCGAATCTCTACAATCTGGGGCTAAATACCTGTCCTATGTGTACATTCATGTTTTGCCTTAATGTAATACTTTAAATATGGAATTGTAACCCATCAAGTCCTTTGACTGGCATGATTTTCAATTTGTTGGGACATTGCCATCCCTCACCTCCCAACCCCCTTGCTCACCCATATTAGTTACATTATAAGTCCACATGTAATGGTGCATGTCAGTGGAACCCCTCAACCAGTCTCTTTTTAGACTAATACATTGTATATATCTGATCAAATCAGCCCTGGAATTTATTGAAAAGGGCTTTCTTTCATAGCAAAGTGTCATTCTGTTTTTTTGGGGGGTGGAGTTTTTTGAGAAAAAATGAAATGCACACTTTAGAAGCAGTAAGGTAACCAGACTGGAATGTGTGCTGTATGCTCCTCTTGAAGGGGTTTATGGGAATGTTTACCCTCGTAGAGCACAGACAGTAGGGGCAATGATGGGTTTTGGATTTGAAATGGGGAATTATGGGCCACCAACTGCAGCAGAGTCTCTGTATTCTTAGGGACGCGTATTTAAATCTCATTCATACTGTATCTGTGCTGCAGTGGTTTGCATTCTGCACCTTATGGATCACGAAAAAAAAACTTTTACAATTTTGTTCCTCCCCACCCTCCTCTTTAAGTAATTGTAGCTGAGTATATCTACAATAAAGTTATGGTATGGTCATTCACTTGTACTATGTGTGTGGTATGTTTTTGCTGTAGTCTATATAGAGCGGTAAAAGAAATATGATGTATTACATTGTTTTATGGCCTGCATGGCTGTGGCTACCAATACTATGTGAAAAGCCGGTCAGAAGCCAGGGCCTAAGTGTGGGATTCACAGTGCAAGCGTACGCCAATGACCTCAGTATTTTCCTTACCCAAGCTGCGTTTTTGCCTGCCCTTTACGAGTGCTCGGAGGCATTCGGTTTTAGATGGACTCGGCAACCATGACCGATGTTTTAATCACATTTGCACAGAGCCTTATGTAATAGATGAAGTAGGTATGAACTGCGTTCGCGAGTATACTTTTCACTCTCGACGGGCCGTTTTACGGCCTAGTGGATCCAATTCTGTGCTTGCACGTTTCATGCTACATCCGTGTTTGCCAAGAAGTGATTAAAAAAAGTTGGAGTGCTCACTCTTGGTAGGTGAGAAATGACCTCATATCAGCTGTGCAAGCAAAGCGGAACACACGTTCTGATAGAAGAGTTTTGCCACAGTATTACTAATTCTGATTCAAATCTGGATTTAAGTGGACGTGTGTTCGGCGGTTTGCCATAAACTATGATTTCTTGATTTTCAGATTAGATAGAAAACCTATAGTGACAGCACGATGTTCTGAGTTCCTGTGGGGTGTCAATGTCTATGATCTCATTGTTAAACAGAACATTTAATATGTAATCGATTTTTTGGTTAGTGAAAAAATCTAATTTAATTTTTTTATTTCAGTGTTAAAAAAGCATTAAGAATGAAAAATCAATATTACAAGGTCATGCGAATTAAAACAAATCATCAAAAATGTCAATTTGAAGGTTATACATATATGTATATATAATTCGGCTAGTATGAATATTATAAGAAATAGTTTTTGTACTTTTTATTCCAGTCCTATACATTGTGCAGTATATGGTCATATTTTAACTTGAGGGTTCTTTTTTGTTTACAGGAAAAAGTCACATCTTTTATATTAATTATTAATAAAAAATATAAATATTTGTCAAATTCATCATAAATTAGCTTATTTTGTGCTTTTTTCTTTTTTGGATTTTTTTTTACAGTTGACAGTTTTGGAGACAGTTAGCTTCATTTCTAACATGTATGATCTTATTGAACAGAATGAATAGGATATTTTGCCAAGTTTGGTAAAATAAAACTATGAAAAGAAAAGTGTAAAGAAGTGTGAGCATATAATGTCATAAAAACATAAACAACCTTTGTTTATGATGTCATAATAGTGATATTAATGTATGGCAGGAGGGTGTAATCACCAATGTTTTTCAACGTTTACATTTGGAGAGTATACTGTTGTAAATAACTCTGAGCATCTTAAAGGTTTGCATGAATATTTATAGCCAGACAGTTTTAAGGACCTGATTGAAAGCCATAGTAGTAATAATACTAAAAAAGGGCATCAGAACATTTTTTTTTGTCCTACATTCTCCAAAATATATATAATGTTCAACAGACACAAAAATGCTAAAGTAGTTTTACCTGCCTTAGTTGTGAGGATTTTTTCAAACATCTTTCTCTGTGTTTATCAGAAAGAACTGTATACAGGTTCGAAACAACTCAAAGTTTCGGAAATGCTCACAGAATTTTCATTTTTTGGGCAAACTATGCCTTTAAGTGTCACTGCTGAAGGGATGATGAAGTTGCTTTGAGGCTTTTAAATGAATATTAAAGATATGGAATCTGATTATACTACAACCGCTCTGAATCACCTGGACTATGTCAACTGGGAGTTGAACAAAGTTTTGTTGATTAAAATGTAGATAAAGAACTAAAATCTTTTCTGAAGGCACACATGTGCTCCTCTGTGTAATATATAGGTGGAATGCCAATGGCGGCCGGTTTGCTGGTCTGGGATCAGGCCGGGCTGATGTGCCGAGTGTGGGAATGAGAGGCTAATGGTGACTTATTACCTGTGTTGACAATGTGCAGACTTGCCGCGTGTCATTTGAGCCATTTATTCACTGCGCTATAAAAACAAAGAGATGCCGAATAAATATGCAGAGGGGGGCTCATTGTTTTCCGCTTGCTCGGTTGCCAAAACTTTTTACTGACCTTTTGAGCACGGGTCCCAAACCAGCGCTAAACCGTCTGTCACTCAGCGCGTGTGTGACCTTTCGACCTCTAGCATTTTGTTTATATCTTTTGCAAGTTGAGTTACGGGGGCGTGCAACAATCAAAATTGAGCGTTCTGTGCATTGTTCAACCTTTCGTCCTTGTACAATCTTTGTTCTATTTTTTATTTTTATCAGCTATATCCCCCATCAGATGAGGATTAAACTACATTGAGGTCAGCCTGTTACAATGCGCAGAACTACAACAGGTTATTAATGCGGCGGTTTACTGATGGCCCTTCAGCTTCGAAACGGGTCTGCGCTTCCTCATGCGTAATTGGATCCAGCTCCGTGCTCCCTGTCTTAAGGGCAGGCCGAGGAATAACCCCGTCTTCGGGAGAGATAAGGATCGCACGCTTCCACGTGTACAGGTCCAAATCAGCCATCGCATTAAGCATCACTCTATCAGTCAAATCTCTTTTTCTCTTTCTGGTTTGTGGTTGGCGTGTCTGCTGGTGACAGAACACTGTTGTTTTTGTAGGTGGGTCGTGTGCTCGATGAATTTGCTTTGCATCATCAGTTCAGTTCATTTAGCAGACGTTTTTATCCAAATTGACTTACAAATGAGGAACGCTGGAAAATCGAGATTCCTCTTGGGGTTAAGGTAACATGAGAAGTGCAACAAGGTTCCAGAACGGCTCAAGTATGAACTAGCTGTACAGAGATCGCAGTTCATGGCTTTCCCAAATGAGCCATTTCCCCATGTGAAACCTAATAGCCTCTTTGTACAATTAGAACATAAACCAGCATATGAATGTGAATGAGCCTCTTCATCAATGCAAACATCTGGACACGCCTTTCCAAAATGTATTTTCACATTTATAGTAAAGGTACAACTTTACAGGGATAGTTCTCCCAAGAATGAAATTCACATTTACTCACGCTCTTGTCAACATGTGGAACACAAAGGAAGATACTTTTATAAAGGGTTTTTTTTTAAAGGAAGAATGCGTGTATTCGAACAACAGTGACAAGCATGTGGTGTCCATACAATAGAATTTGAATGGGTGCCGTTATTCTTCAAAGTATCGCCTTTTGTATTCTGCCGAAAAAAAGTCATACAGGTTTAAAAGGAAAGTAAATGATGACAGAATTGTCATTTTTAGTGTAAACCATCCGTTTAAAAATGTGCTGCAAAAGGTTCTTCACAAAATAAAGATTTTTGGTTTTTATAGAACAATTCATTTAAAGTTTTTTTTTTAATCAAATGTTCTTGATGAAACTATTCAGCCAAAAAAGTACTCCTTTACCAAGCTGTGACATTATTTTTTTTTTTAAAGAGTTTTAATCACCACACATAATTTATATACACACACACACACATGACATAACACTGAAAAAATGGGTTGTTTTAACATATCTTTTTAAAATGATGTTAAAGCAACTTGCGTTAATACTCTGGAACCGATGTTCATAATAAATTTAAGTCACTCCAACAAGCCATTTTTCAGAGAAGTTATAAATTGAAGCTTCTAAGGTGAGAATGAAATTCAGGGTGATCTATCCAAAATCTCTGCTTACGTCATTCTAAGGCAAAATGTTGTAGGCCATACAAGATTACAGGTCAATTCACTTTCCCTCATTCTAATGAACGTGTGTAGAAAACAGCGAGGGTCCCGGACCCCCTCACCAGCATATGTATGGCTGTGTGGTGCATGTGAAAGGTCTGGCTCACAGGGGATTAGGTCTGTGAGGCTCAGGTGTTAATGGAGTGTCAGAATAAACATACACTTAATCCCCGCCATCTTTTCACTTTTACTGTTAGGAAGTCAGTTGTTAGCTGACTAATACGCCACTACAACCATTGTCCACTTATTTAGGATCTATTGGGTAATGCTAATTGCTTCATCTCATTATGCATGGAGAGGTTTGTAAGAGGTTTACTCTGGGACTGACCCATTCTGTTATCGCAGTGTTACGGAGTGTGGTTTGTTTGGGGACGTGATAGATGTGCTACATTTGTGCAGCTGCTGTATTTGTGTTTAAATTTTGTATTTTAAAATGCATGGCTGTTTTTAAGTGCCTTTCTTGTTTTTTTAATTTTCATAGAATATACAATGTATAGTTGAAAAATAAACTGTAAATGTGGCTTACGGTGTGACGCCAAATGAAATTGGTTTTTGATATATTCATTTATATTTATATTACATTTGTAGAAAAGGTTGATGTCACATTTATACATTTATTTTCAACTACCAATATATGTTGTATATTCTACGCTAAAGAAAAGGGTTGTTGGAATTACTCAATTTAATCATATACACTGGTTCCACATGATAAAATTAAAAATTTTTACATTATTTTTGCCTCTTGATTTTTGAACAAAATTGTTTAATCACGTAAAACTTATGTCTGACCTTTTTTTCATTGTATGAAATGTTGACAATATCTTCACAATACAAATTCATACCCGCATTTGTTTTGATCCTGTATAGTTTGGATTTAATAATTCAAAGAATTTGTCATTAGATTACCCCTAATACACAAAAACAACATTTTAATGAAAAAATTAAAATGCTTATTTGAACTTTTTTACAATACAGTTTTTGTACAATAAGTATTTACAACATAAATATAATTAACACTGAAGAAAATATATTTAACATTTAAAAATTCAAGTTTATCTTAATTCTTAACTTTTTGGTGCTCACAATGAATTTAAATTGTTGTATTTAATTGAAGAAAATGCAAATTGGAATCCTCGCAACTAACAGCAGCCACTGTGTGTTGTGTAATTAAATTACATCTAAAATTTAGATTACAGGCCATCAATTGCTGTAGATTTGTAGTGAATGACTAAAACTAGTGCCTGTACTTTTTGTGTTGATCTAAAGAATTAAAATGCATTTCTATCATGCATGAACCAAATGACTAATTTAGCCTTCATAGATTTCTCTATTAATCTGCATCACAGACACATTTGGCAAACATAATAGAACAACAATGCAGGCAGGCGTGTGCGTAATCTCTCATTTCGAGATTCTTAAACGTTAAACAGAAATGGAATATGAATATTTCTGCAAGAAAATCCCCAAAGAGCCCAGGTTATAATGTCCACAGTTAGCAGTAATGAGAGCAGGATGAAAGCCATGATCAGATGGTAATTACTATACACACTTCCTCTGATGAGCCACTGTGTATGTTTGATTTGTCATCGTCACCTGTCGTCGGCTCAGACAGGCCTGTCTCCCTTCTCCTCTCACTCCAGGCCATGCACCCATTTTCTCCTCTCATGAACCACAAAAGCAATCTGGGAATATTGAAATGAGGTCTGAGCGGGGGGCTTTGGAACAGCATGACATCTCGGGCAGGCGAGATGCAGAAATAATTAACAGAATCATTTGGGTCCCTGGGCCTATTTCCATTTGCAATAACAGTGTTTTAGTCTTGAGTGGTGTCTGCAAATTGCCCCCACTGTTTGCAGAGCGGAGTAATGAGAGTTTAGTCGAACGGTCATGTTCTCCTTGTTTAGCTTGAATGAGAAATGTCAGTCGTCTGAAATGCAATCAGACATCCGTCAGAATGGCATGTGCCAATCTAACCCAGTATTTGAAGGAGTACATGGTCGTGTTTTTGTGACAAATGTTACAGCATTATTTATTTGAATGTCAACATTGTGCCTGGCTTTAAACATGTGTGGTTTTGAATGATAGTAAACAGTTAAATGACTTCTAATAGGGTTAATGTCAGGTTTGATAATGTCTGAAATCAGTTACGGTTTATAGAACCATTTTTCTAATCTTTTTTTACTTACAGTATCAGTATTTTTCATCAGCATTTTCACTCTTTTATCTGATGGAGGAAAGTAGTGCTGTCAAAACGATTCATTGAGATTAATCCATTCCCAGGTAAATGTTTGTTTATATAATGTGTATATCATTTATAATGTGTGTATAGTTTATATAATGTGTACGTACAAATCAAAAAGATATTTGATGGGTATGTCAGATCATTTTTATACAAATTACGTTTGTATATTTCGTGGCCAAAGTCATTAAGATGTGTGCATCTCAAGAAATTTACAAAAGTGATTTTATGTTCATAGAAAGCTCATTGAACAAAATTTGGTTGAAATTGTCATAAATCATCATTCAGTTCAAACAATATGCTCATTCTGACTTGTTCATAATACATTATATAAAAGAATGAGGGGCATATTCAGTTTTGGTGTGTTAAATTAGCAAAAATACTTTGTTGACAAATACACAAAACCTGGAATACGGGCAAATAATAAAGATATTCAAATAATGTGGGGTGAATTTTATTAATCTTTTGATCTGTCATAAATTGATTTTTGACAGATGTATTAAAAATATTCATACTATATTGTAAATAAGGGTATTTAACAGAGATTTTAAATGAAAGGCTTTTCCTTTTTCATTGTCTTTGACATGAACTTAAGAAATAGGTTGTTGGAATTACCTAATTTTATCATGTAAATTTTGTCCATATGATTAAATTGAAAAATGACTTTTGGCCTTTTACCTTTTTTTTAATTATGTTAATGAAAACTGATTAATTTTGAGGAACTGATGCACATAATACAATTAAGTAGTTCCAATAACCCATTTTTCAATGATGTATACACATTAATATGACTGAATCATTTTTATAGCACTAGATGAAATGCATTACAAAAAATTACCAACATGTATGATAAATATTTCTAAGATAAACTTTCCTTTTACACGGCTTCCTTTTTTTCTTTTTATGTACAAAAATCAAAGTTTTTCAAGATCACGAAGTGGCTTGTTTCTAGGAATTCAAATGAAGTGAAGATAGAGAAAACACAATCGTAAAAAAATAGAATTATTAGAAAAAGAAATGATGAACGCCTGCCTCTTACCAGCAGATTCATTCAAATGACCTCATAAAATATTTACAAATAGTCACAAGATTTTATTGCAAAGTACAGGACAAACAAACCCATTATTTAACTCGTAGATTCCTCTCGTTTGGCGCTCCGTGATAAACACCCGTTATTCTCGACTCAAGCCGAGGGTTTTACCCGCTTCGTATCTGTTGTTATGGACACACATTACGGCATTTTATTTTCACGGCCCACACGGTCGCGTTTAGTGAAGTGGTTCAGGCCTCTAATACCTAACATCAGGTTTGTGGTCAGCCGTGTTCTCTTTCATCTGAAGGTAATTACCCTCATATTCTCAACCTCAAGACCAGGAACCGTGTGTTTGTTGAGATTTGATACAAAGCAGTCGTGTGTCTAAGCCTTGTCTTTAGAAAAGACCTGCACGGATGGATAAGTCCACCCAGTCCAACGGCACCTTTGGTTTTTTTTCTCAGAAGTGGTTTCTCTTTTCTCTTAAATATTTCCCACCCACATCAATGGAGGATAAATGGTTACAGATTGACCCACTTGAGAGCGAGGCGTGTATTCCCTGGTTGATAATGAAATCACATATAGCTTTGTTAATATTTGTGTAAGATAACAGAGCAGTGGCCCTCGGACACGTTTTACACCGGTGTAAAAATCAACAGTAAAGAGGTTAAGGTGCGCCTGATGTAGTTACAGTCGGAAAGAGAGCTGGTTATTTATTCCAGATGCTGAGATGTGAGAAGACAAGAGTGGAAGATTTGTTTTTGTTTAACGTTAGATTGTTTGATCCTTCCTGTGCCTGATGTCAACGATGGTGTAGGTCTGTGTTGTTGTGTCTTAAAACAGGTTGTGGGGTTTTCTGTAAACAAGAATTCATAAAACATGGGTTGTAAATGTAATCGTGTGTTTAATAAAGAAGCATTTGTTATTGTTCCATTTATGGGGGTAGTTGTCACTAGGCGTTCTATATTGGCACTTTTGTACTCGAAGGTCACACAAATGTATATTTTTTATCCATAAGGCTTGATTCAAAGTTCATAGTTTTATTTTTTTACAAGTGTGTGTTGGGGCAAGTTGTCTCGTGTTGTAAATCAATTGTGTTGTAAATCTCGATTTGTACCCATTGAATTTTATTTATATACCACTTTTCACCATTCTAATGCAGCATACATATTAATAAACAATAACAGTAATAAAAATAGTAATACATGAAAAGACAACAGTTTAGGGTTTTTAAATCAGAGTATTACTAAAAGTAAATATGCCTGAATTACTATGATTCTGACATCATGTCATCATTTATTCATTTGAAACCTTTGTGAATTTCTTTCTTCACAGAAGATAGTTTGAAGAATATTTGTAACCTGAACATATTTCACTTGAATTGGTCCATACAGCAGAAGTGAATGCCACTACCTTTCAACTTTCGTCAGACTATACTCTTTTCTGTATAGCAAAAGAAAGTAGGTTACACCTCATTTGGTAAGACCTTTAAGAAGCATAAATACACGGTTATCATTAAATATCATGGGATTATCAGATCCCTCCGCCATGTTTACCATAAACCACTGATAGGAATATACTGATGTACAGTTTAGAAATGCTGTTATGATAAGAACTAGTTTAGGAATGGTAATCCCTCCCAGGCCTTCATCCGAAGCCACATCGTGTGATTAGACAGTCAGGTCTTCAGTTTTCTTTTCACTATTAGTCATGAGTAACCTGATACAAAACCTTGAGCTTGATTGAGAGTTTCTGAACACACGCATTATTAAATGAGATGAATTCAAATAATTGTTGTGTGCTTGGAAATTAAACCACTGCAATTTACATGTCCGTTTGAATTAGGAACTGATAACGTCAAATGTTTTGTTTGGCGTATCGTGTTTACGCCACAAATTGCGAACCGCCGCAAGATTGACAAGCGCGTGAGACGGCCGTCGACTGGTGTGCCAGGCAGGATGTGCAGGGAAGATTACTTCCATGGAAACTCTGGAGCGGTTGTAATATTGCAATCCAGCAGCGAAGGTGAAATCTCACTTCACATCTCCTAATCAGATTGTTAATAGATGCACGAGCGCTCGGGTTGGTTTTCATTGCAGAATTTGATGTCAGTTCATCACGGACGGAATCAGCGTTTTGATCACGCACGGCAACATGGATATCCGTAAGATAGGCCGCAGCGTTCCTCCCATTTCTTGAAAAAGAACCCATGGCTCTCTATGTATAGATTCTGTGATTGCTAATACAATACAGCTGGGCCCATGAAATCAGGACTTAGTGTAATGAGCTACTTTGAAGTCGAGATTCGATACTAAAATCTGCCACGAAATACAGGGGGAACTTGTGCTACTTGATGATAATCTGATATCCAAACCCCTCATCTATATATTTTTCCTTTTAAGAAGGCCAGGTTTTCAACCTGGGATACATTTGCACTGTCTATTTTCTGTCTCGGCACACATACGAACAAAAATTCCTGGGTTCCCCGCTCGCCGGGCGCACTTAACAAAACACATGTATTATTTGGGAGAAGAAAAATAAACCAATATATAAAATTACAGTATTATTAGGGCGCATATTCTCTTACTGTACGTAAAGTGCTCCGCAGGCACGTCGGAGAGGAAAGGGCTTGGATTGATTTTGTACGCTCGCGGATGCATGAGAACGTTGGGCTGGCATGTAGCTTAAATAAACCGACATCCTGACAATTAGCCAAATCTGTCATGGGGTGAAAATAATCGATGTGTGCTGCTGCATCAGATGATAGAATCAGAGGACCGGCGACATGGCTAGAGAGAGAACAAATCTCCAGCGAGGTTGACTGGCCCGAGCTGAAGTTAAAAGCGAATTTTATGCTCAAATGTGTTTTTCTAAAATATAAATCGCTTTGCTGAATGTAACGTCTGTCATTGCGTATCAACCTCAAAATCCTTTAAGACGGTTGGCCTTGGCAATTAGGAGTTAGACTTTTGCAGAATGAACCGGCTTGTTTTGGACAAAGTCATCCATCTGAACGCAATTGGTTGTTTATACAATTATTCCGAAGCGCATTTAGACAACCTTCGCCTCTCAGATAACATTTAAAAACCACAACAGCAGTTGACAATATACAAATATTACCCGCACCACAACAAACTCTCCATGTCTGGATGCTTGCTTGGAACAGCAGGGCATGGTTTAGGCACCCTTAATTAAATAGTTTCAGATGGAAGCCCTCTTAGAATTTTTTTTTCCGGTGTAATGTTGAATCATCTATTTTCTGGTGTACGTTACCGCGGTGTCCACATTTAATGAAGCTATGATATATTTACGGCTTGCCAAATCCTCCCCTAATCCCACCCTTGATAATAAGCGGAGTGTATTAAGCTCAGTGACTGTTTTGTTAAACGGGCCTCGTAGGGTCGGCTGAGACCCGCGGGCCATTGCTCTGTGTACACTACTGGGTAACCTAATTTTCACTTGGTGTGTAATGTATACCTATAAATAGCAAGGGAGCTGATTCTGTTCGGGTCGGCCCTCTGGTGATGTGTAGAGTTTACTGAGTAAGGTTTTTTTTACATTAGTCATGAAGTGGGCATCCATTTAGGCACACCTTTGAGGGCACTTGTGAGTTTTAATGAGGTGTTTTTGGGCAAGCGTTGAGACTGGACCTCAGTTTAAATTACAGAGTTGTGCCACTACTAAGGTCAAATATATGAGAGCGTGTTTAATCTTAAGAGGGTTTTGACTTATTCAAAGTTGTTTTTGTGACCTCATCTGGTTTTCATTAAGAATACACTTATTGTGTATAGATAAGACAATAATTTGACTGTGAATTTAATTTTCAATATTTAAATGTTAAAATATGATATTTGATATTTAAATATAAAATAACATATGAATATGTATATATATATATATATATATATATATATATATATATATATATATATACATGAAATAATTTTATAGAAATAATACATATTTTAATGTGTCTTTGAAAAAAAAAATTTTTGGCTTTGTCAATTTTATTCTTAATATAAATATATCACTCATAATAACAATACAAAATTGGTCATCATCAAATCCAAAAACTCAACTTTAATGGCACAACGCAAAACACTGACATTAAAATATCTCTGTTTATGTTCCACAATAGAAATACTCAGAAGTCAAGGATTGACTTCTATTCTACAGACAAACCACTGATATTTCTCAAAGTATCTCCTGTTTTGCTCCACAACAGAAAGCGTTACGTTAAGAAGATATCAAGCAACATTGCTACCATTGACTTTCGTTGTACAGAGAAGAACATTACTCAAAATATCTCTTATTGGGTAAACAAGTATAAATAGTTTTTAATGAGTGAATGATCCCTTTGAAACAACTATGTTGTTGTGGAACAAATAAAGGGGAAAAACGTATGAATGATACATATAAATTGACACACATTATGTAAAGGTTTTGTAAATTTGCGTCTTTGGACTGAAATCACTTACGATTAGCAGAGTTTTTGCACCAGGCCAGTCTTTCACACCTGGCCCGGCGGGAAGCGCGACCTGAGCTGCAACCACGTTGGGAGGCTTCGGTCTGAGAAAGAGCAGGGCCGTCCCGCAAATTGTTGATGCCAGCCCCGGCACACTGTTTATTTTCAGCATCTCACGCAGGAATTTTAATTTATTTTTTCATTCTTTGGTTTTTTTTCAAAGGGTTGACTGTTGTTTAAGGATCTCTTTCTCCCCTGCGCACAGCCACGGGCAATTACTGTGTCAAAAGATTTAAACAACTGCAGGTGATTGAAAAGAGCCTTTACACTTGGATTTTTGGTAGGGCTCCTCACTGCAGCTTGTGTGAATCCACCTCCCTGAAGCCTATTTTACTGGGACTCTCAAATGATTATAATCCATGAAATAAAATCCTGATGTATTTTCATCACTGCTAGACTTCATGATGATATCAGACAAGACGTTTTTGAATCGCAATGCGTTGGAAACTCGGCAGATATTAGCGAATCCTGGATATGAAATGCATTCAAAAATGTTTTTATGTGTTTTGTGTGATCCTATAATGAAAACCTTAACCCTTGGCTGAGGATTCTTCCTTTTTTTCTTTCATTCACAGCTGTGAGTGAATATCCCACAAGCATTTTTGCGGAGCAATAGTCGTAGCTAGAAGATGGATTAGTGTTCTTTAACCTGAAATGCGCCTCCGTTAGCTCATTATCTTTTGCCAATTTTAGAAGATATGCCTTTGTTTAAGCTTTGGGCTTTCCTATAAGAGCCAGTAAGCTGGATGTATATGGCCAGTGTCAAGCATAATTAACTCTGACAGGGGCATTTAGTGGTTGTAATTCAAATCTAATTCAGAACATCTTAACCTTCAGTCTGTCAGAAGTTGAAATGTGCTGGAAAACCCACGGCCCCAATCATGGCCTTGTGTAGTGGTACAATGATGTGTCAACATGCCTGGTTAGAAAAACAGCACAGAAAACTTTATTACGGTACACATGAATGAAAACAAAGGCCTTAGATAGTCATGGCCGGGCTTGTGCGAATTGAGCTCGTAATTGGCTGATGCTGTTTAAAGTCACAAAAACGTGATAATGTAAATACAAGAAATCTGCTTTGCATTTGCCCGTTCCCAACGCGTTCGGCTTTAACGTATCATCGCCACATGGCGTACTTTCTGTTCTTCTGTACTCTTTTGAAGGGAATTCATAAGAAAACCAGCAGGAGGGAGTTTAGCTTTCCAAAAGGGAGAAGATATTAAAAAACAAAAACATTTTCGATTTTATTAAATGTAGAAATTGAGTTTCTACTTTTATTTTAAATTCTATGTCTATGAGCTTTTCTATTGTGGTTTGTTAATAAAAAAATTCAGATTATATGTGCATTTAAAATGAGATTTCTTGCTGCATGGGTATTTTTGAAAGTGCACCAAATGCTTTGATGACTCATGCTGAACTGCAGATCCAATAAGAAGGTCTCTAAAATATTTCTGTCTTTAGCTGACATAACTAAAGTGTATTGGCAAAATTTTCCTGAAAACTCATCCATCTGTCATCAATCATTGGAAACATTTTAAGGCTTAGGTACTGTATATATAAAAAATAAATGTGAATGTATTAAGGTTTGTTAATGCATTACATTAAAAGCATAGTTTATTCAAAAAATCTAACATTTACTTACATTTAAGTTGTTCCAAATCTGTACACATTTCTTTATATTCTGATGACCACAGAGAAAGATATTTAGAAGAATGTGTAAATAGTTATTGGATCTCATTTACTTCCATAATTTTTTAGATATTTTGAAGAATGTAGGACAACAGAAATTATAGGGTAGATATCACTGTAATTTTTCAGACTATGGTAGTCAATGGGGTCCCAAAACTTTTTGGTTACAAGCATTTGTTCAAATAACTTTCCAAGTTTTTAACCAAACTTAAGAATGTATACAGATTTGGAGCTAAAAAGTAAGTAATTCAGTACAGACATTTCTATCCCTTTAACAAGAAAGTAAATTTAGATATTTAAAACCAATGAATGAATACAACTGTGTGATTTGTTTTAGATGTTGCATTACGTTGCAAAACTGAATATATTTTCTTAGGAAAATGCTTATTTAAATCAGTCGGAAGAGAACATTCCAGCTGTTGCGGCCCTGCCAGAAGGATCAGTCATTTCAATAGGACAAATAACGTACCAGCGGACTTCTTGTAATTATCTTTACAGTAAAAACAGTGTGTTCCCATTCAAAGGGAGGAAGTGAGCTGTCTGACAGCATTCATTCAGCTCAGCGTGTTTTAACCGTCCACACGCTATTGCGCTCGAAGCTCGCTGACGGATGATTGATGACGCTGAGACCGGTGGCTTTTCTAACCCCGTTAAGTGCTCTGAAAACAAATTACACCTTTCATCCTGACAACATGTCAATTACTAGATTTGGTAATAGCTGTCGTTCTATCAAATATTTTGTCTGGCTGAATAATTCGTTGAAATTAAACTATTAATCATCCAGAGGAGAAGTCGGTGAAAGATGGCGCATTATGGCCACGTGACCCACGGTTAAGATACACTTAAAGGTGTTTATGGCTTATTCTGCCAAATGGTTTTAATTGCCTAATTGCCACGTCGCTGGTTCGTGCCTGGGTTGTATGCAAGGTATCGATGGCTTTGAATTATCGAAAGTAAAACCAAATGCCTTTTCCGGAGTCTGTGAAATTGTCTGGTCCTACGGTGATACATTTTTTTTATAACATCTTAAAAAATATTGCGCTAGTAGAGATAAGATTGTGCTTATTTTCTTTTTACGTATGTGGGTGTTTTGTCACCAAAGCAGCCAGAAAACGACAGCTTATTTACGTTTGTAATGACCTTCAGTCTGAGCTCAAAAAAAGAAAAAAGCCTTCGCAGATGGAGGTATGCCGATGTGTCAAAGCGTGCACCCTCGGCGAGCAATAGGGGTTTGAGGCGACGCGCGGCGCAGGCCATTCAGACTTGTCTTTGTTATAAAACAGATCCAATAAAAATACAAAGGGATACTGTTTTTTGTATGAGTAATGCATTAACCTGCTCAGGAAAAAGTTCACGTTGAAAGTATAGGCTCGGACAGCACAAGATTTATGGCGATGGCTGCAGAAATTATGCTTTTTTTCCCCCATAGGCACTTTAATTATGTAATTATTACCAGCTGGTTTTCATTTGTGGCGGCTTGTTAATTAGGGTTAGGGGTCTGCAGTTCAAGTGCCCCGACTCTTTGCGATAAGTTGAGAATTGTCCGGGGGGCTTCAAGGCCCGGGATGATTAGCCAAATCCTCATTTGTTATTCAAGCTTCACCCAGAAGCCTCCCGCCGGGTCCACGGAAAAGGCCGGGGTGCTCCGCTGCCTCCGAGCGGTACCTTGCGTTATCGCCCTGCAATCGTCCGTAGATAAGATCCGTTTGCGTTACCCATTAAGCCTGACGGTGAAGTAATCAGATTGGGCTCGCCTCACGCATCAGATAATCTAAATAAAACTCTCGATTTGGGTAATGGAATGTCAGAACGGCAGGGGGGCGAGCGGCCCGGGGGCACCGCTTCGGGCGAGCCCTCCGCCTAATTATTGGATTGAGAGTCAAGTCAAGGGCAGGATTCCTGAAGAGCTGCAGGACTCTTCAGCCGGCTGTCTGGCAGGGTAAGACCTGTCTGAGCAAACGCAGATAGATGATTGGAGGTGCTTCTGGGAGATGGTCAAATAAAACACAAATCACTTCGATGATTTAAGACCACACGTTGGCTGGAGAAATCTGATTTCATGTATTCTTTAAGTCTTTGCAAACCTGTGTGTTGTGTCTGTCAGCATTGATTGTAAAATGTAGTGCTTTTACGGTTTGTAGAGACATTCTTTGTTTAGTAAAGGTCTGGGCCACATATCAATATCTTTTGTCGAACCAATGCAGGACAAGACAATATGTTCATATCAATAAGGGCTGTGTTCATTTTAAAGAGTCTTTGTGGTTTCTGACATGTTGGGTTTACATGGTTATTTGCACATCACAGCCTAGTTTTTGGTCATTCAAAAGGAATTGATCTCATTTGCACATCATTTTTTTTTAAGTTCGTTTATATATAATTTTTTTTTTGCAATTCAAGTGGTAGACAGCTGAAGGACAAGGAAAAACACACAAACAGAAAAAACACTGTATTGAATTTATTTTCACAAAACATTTTAATAAAGGTGATCTCACATGGCACTTAGACTTTCTGAGATATGAATTTTGGCCCCGCACTAGTATGAAGAAGATGGGCCAAGTGCATTGCTTTTCAGTAAACACAATCATTTGTTTTCAAAGGTCAAACATCACAAATGCACACCGAATTTCCTTCTGAGGCTTTGAGAAAATACGTTAATGCAGTGTGTTAGAAAACAGCTTTAAGCAACAGTGGATGTGTTTAACACATCTGAAGCGCAGATGATGCACAGTGCACCCTGACAATGCACGTTATCTGATATGTAGCAACTGTGAAATTGCGTAAGACAGCATGAGAAAGTTATTTCAAGATTAGCCATGTTGTCTCCTCGCGTTCTAATACATCATTTCAACGTGCTGGCAGGCGCATGACATGGAGAACATCTCTCAGGATACGTTTCTCGCAACCACAAGAAAAGCAGAGGGAGATATATATTCTCTGGGACAGACACCCATCTGCTATCAATGATTTTTAGAGACGTCTTAATTATAGAACATGACATTTATAGTACATGCCATGACCTATAGATGTTAACATCCACTGGTGGATTTTTTAAATCATAGTAGGATATGAAACATAGCTCGGTTGCAACTCGTAGGATTCTATATGGAAAGTGAAGGGTGAGAAAGGAAAATAGAAAAACAAAAAGGAGGTAAATTGGTTTCTCAGACCACTCCAGCATTAGGCCATCAGATGTCAGTGTGTAGTGGAAAATGGAAGAGAAACGACTTGTAGTGGGCTAAGTGTGGGTGGGTTTTCTTAGCTAGCCCGGCCTGTAATAAAATTGACACAAAAGGACGTTTCCGCCGTGCATTCTGAGGTGCTTGTTGATGTTTGACATATGTGCATAAAATATGATTTTCTCCCAGAAGTAAATCAGTAAACGTATTTAAGTAAGCTGAAAAACATTTACATGCACTTTTTGAAAGGATAGTCTATCCAAAAAGGAAATTTTGTCACGCAAAACGTATCTCTAAGTTGTAAAAATGTCTTTGTTCCGTTGAACGAAAAGGGAGATATTTGGAAGAATGTTAGCAGTTGAAATTGCTGGGGAACCATTGACTACCATAGAAAAATGATTCTCAAAGATTCCCAAAACTAATACTCTAAAATATCTTCTTTTGTTCTCAACAAAAAATTCGACCATCATTTTTTCTACTGTGGTAGACCATGAGACCCCAGACTCATGGTCTACTTGCATTCTTTCAAATATCCTTCTGTTCGAACACACATAGAAATGAATACAGGTTTTGAACAACTTGAGGCTCAATTCATGACAGAAGGTACATTTTTGGTTGGTCTATCCCTTTCAACATCACCGACTGACATGTCAAGTCAACACCAAAGAAGACAGGACATTCTTGTTCTTTATTATCATATTACCAATTTTCACACATTGTTAAAAATAGCATAACTTGCCGAATATTTTGAAGTCACATTATTTTACAGGCTTTCAGTAAATGAACTCATACATTATGTCAGTCTGTGCATGTTTTTGTGTTTCTGGTTTATTATGTTTTCATTTCATTTAAAAGAAGATCGTTGGAAACTAATCTGCCAAACAAAACACCTATAACCGAGGAACCAGGGCTTGATTTTTACAAACTCCAGGCCCTGCAGCTAAAAGTACCGGGAAATGCCCTTGATACTTCACTTTACGAGAGCCTGAAGTCCCACATCATATAATAATATATAATGCCTGCTTTGGTCGTCTGTGCCAAAGCTGCAGCCTTGACCCTTGCAATTACAGACAGGCATCAGTAAAGCTTCCCTTAAAGTCAAACGCCGTCTCAAATCCTCTGACAGTGCATATTAACAGACAGCCATGTCAAAGCAACCAGAGGTTTTAGACAAAAGCCTATAACTAGCTTATGGACTTTTGATCATGTTGAGAGAAATACCTTGTCATTATAAAAAAATTTCAACATGTGTTGTGTAGAAAGGTGATGAATTTGGAATCCAGGCAAGCTTTCACGGCTGTCATGCCGGTTTTATATTTACTGGTCTTTTTGGAAACTCACCAAAACAAATGAATACAATGTGTTCAATAGGGTTTCTTTTCTACCATTTTTGCCGTTTTCCATAATCCCGTAACAAACATCTAATTTAACAATTTAATTCATTTTGTGTATTCATTCTAGCACATGTTAAGGTGGTCCAGATGTTCGTAAGACTCCTAGTTATAAGAAAAAATGTAAGATAACCCTTCCATTTTGTTCAAGGCACCATACACATGTCAGTTAAATCATGGTTACTTTATCTATATCTATCCTCACGCTTTACACATTGATATGTCTGTTTCCTGTTGAACCCGTATAAGACCTCGTAATGGTTTTATAGAGTTCAGCAGCTGTTTATGGGCAGCACCTGCCAGAACCCGTTTACTTTTATGGGTTGTCAGAATCTTCCACTGAATACCAGTCGGAGCAGAAGAGCTGGGTACAACCGAGAGGGCGGGGCTTACCTGTCAACACTCTGTCAATCATTGCTGTTCATCAAGAACAGACGGTGATTAATATTTATTTATTGGTGCCATTCTCCGTGCCACAGTTTTGTTTAGTTTAGTTACAGAGCCAGTTACAGGTTCTTATTTATTTTTTTATGTCTGATCAATTAATTTTACGTGACGGCTTACCCTAAAACAATTCTTTTTATTTAAACTGTTTATTAATTTAGCTATTGTTGATTGTAATAAATATTTAATAATAGTGAATGTGTAATCTTAAATATACAATGTTACTATATTTTAATGACTATTGTCATTATTATATTGAAAATAAATAATAGGAAATATGAAGATAATATTATTGACTTTTGTATTATTACTCTAATATTAAAAGTATATGTGTGTGTGTGTGTGTGTGTGTGTGTGTGTGTGTGTGTGTGTGTGTGTGTGTGTGTGTGTGCGTGTGCGTGTGCGTGTGCGTTTGTGTTTGTGTTTGTGTTTGTAAGTGTATTTGTGGTCGTGTGCGTGTGTGTGTTATGCTTGTGCATCTGCATAAGCATCATATAAAATATATAATGTGAATATATAATAATTTGAATTACAGTTGTTTTTATAATATTAATCATAAATAATACCAAAACATACATATACCACATTAAATATATTATGAATAAATATTATCATAATTTTTATGACTATAGTAATTATTATATTTATAATATCTAAAACAAACATGATGATATAATTATTGTGAATACATTATTAATTTCACAATGCATTTTTCAATATGACTATATTACATGGTACCTTTGCTAAACCTTGCACAAATATACTGTTTTGATTTTCGATGGAGACCTCTTGATCTTCAAAAGTCACCCGTTGTGCCCTTTTGATTTGTTTCCCTTCGTGGCTGCACCCCTACCACCTTATCCGGCTCTATGTTTACATGAGTGTTAATTTTGTCAACCCTCCGATGAGGAAGGCTAATCACATTTGAAATGCCGGCTCTGTTCTGTGAGTTAGTGAGTTTGGGGTAAAACAGTTTGACTTTGGGTGTCTGACAGAGCCCCGGTTTGTTTAGACAGAACTCAAACAAGTGTGTCTGCGTCATGTGTGAGCCCCCCGGTTCCAGCTCACCCCTCGATCAGCTCCTCGGATCCGTCTTCCCGATGCCTGCGAGGTGCTAATGATTCGGCCTACACGTGCTAGAAGGGTCAGTGCGTCTGCGCTCTGCCCTGTCATTCACCATCGACTCCCTTCATGCAGATTCCAAGCCTATCCATTCCCTCCCATCCTGATCGTCTTGATTTGTGAGTAAATCACGGCTGTCAGTATAGTAGCAACCCTGATTAAAGTTCAGGGGTTTAATAGATCATTTTAAATAACCCCAAATTACTCCTCTCTCCCTTGCCGATCCACCTGGACCCCTGCCCTGGGTGCATGGCTGTTTTCAAGCAGCGCAGCTCAGGCCAAGTCCAAGCTCGCGGTTCCTGCCTATTCCCAGAGGGTCCCACGCTGCAGGCCTACACCAACATTCTCAGCTGCATTTAATCTGCCTTCAGACAAGCTGGCTATGAGAAAATGCAAAGGAAAAGGCGCACCACTGGAGACATGGAAAATCCTGGACAGTTGGTGTGCTTTGTTCACTTGGTGAGCTGGAATCCGTCCAGGAACACCCCCCTCCGCCTGGCTCCCCTGGCGATACGAGTCCGTTCCAATTAATCGTGTTTAACCATTCTAATCACACTTTAGCACATTAATCCTATTTTCAATCCAAAACACATCTGAAACGGGCAGCATGCGGAGGGATTTTGCCCCCCTTTTACCTTTATTGCCACCGCAAATCAGATGAAACCCAGAGACTCCGGGGCCCTGGTTCAGCCTGCACTTTGACTGAACTTGGACTTCATAAAACACATGCTCCGCACTTTTTTAAAGGTGAAATTTATTGCGAGTTGGTGATTCCGTGACCAAAAAAAAAATTCCCTTAGGAATTTTGGGAATTGCCTATGATAAAGAGGCAGTTAAGAAAATGCTATTATGAGAAGGGATCGGGGGCCTTTCCGGCCTCTGCATTATTACGGTGTGTCCCATAAACATTAACGGTCGCTGTGTTCTTATCAGCTGCACATCCAGAGTAACTGAGAGTGAGAGAGAGTTGTAGTCCTTAAACCCCATTCGTCTGTCAACAGACAGCTCCCCTGACAGCTTGAAGTATCCAAATTCTTGTGTTTACTCAACAAAAAAAGTAATAATAATTTAAACCGAACGGCTCTATCTCTGACATCGCGATGCATCTCCAGAGTCAATGAAATGAAAAGGAAACAGAGACGTTCCTGAGAAGCTTTGTGTTGGCTTCGGTGAAGCGTCAAGATCTCCCCCAGGCTCCTCGAGCTCAATCCTGCGTCCAACATTGGGAGGTACTTAAATTTTACAAGCGGTAATGTAATAAATGGCTCGGCATTGTTAATTAAGGCCCGCAGAGCATAACAGAGAATAAAACGGTGTCTTAATTGCAGCACTCAACAGGCATATAATAAATTGGTGCATGATAAAGTTAACATCGCCCTGATGGAATTTCAGGGGCATGTAAAACAGACGGCTAATGATATTAGGAATTAGTGAAACAAACAGTAGATTTGCTCGTATAATAAACCCTTTTTTCGAACGTTTTGGAAGCCACTCACACTTAATGACATCATTGACCTCAACCAGTAGTGCAAAGCGATGATGTAATTACAGGGTGAAGCAGAGTCGACGTTTTAACATCAGCGCTCTGTTAAGACTTTTAACATTAGCACCATTGTAAATCCAAGGACTTATAAATGAAACCTGTGATTTCAATTTTTTCAAAATACTTATAACATATAGATTTGTTTAAATATTTATTTATAAAGTAACATTGAACTTTATTTACATCACACGCTTTCATCAATTCTAAAACTGTAGGACATTTTTTAAACAAAATTTGTAATGCATAATTGTTACACTGTTACTACTAACACTACCATAAATATAAATTGATATCGATAGTTGAATGTTACCACTGTATGAATATGAAGTACCTATATGAAAGAAAAGAGGATGGATAACATGGGATACTGTACAAATATATATCCTAGGGTGTAACATGATTGACACAATCATTTGATGTTTTATATTATTCATTTTAACATTTATGCATTTGGCAGAAGCTTTTATTCAGAACGACTAATAATGATTTATACATGTATACTTGATTTGGAGTATATGCAATTATAAATTGTAAAAAATGATAAAAAGCATGCGAGAGATTTATTCTAATTTCAATTTCTTTTATTTTTGCTGTCAGAATATAGAACACAATTACGGTGTCACAACTACCCACACTGAAAAAAGTGTTACTTAAATCGTTTGATTTACATTGGTTTCATGCTATTAAATCAAGTTTTTAACATCATTTAAAAGTGAATCAGACATTTTTTTTGTGCAGAATTTATATGCATTGTACTTGGTCATGTTTACATGACCCACACACACACTTTTTTGTCTTAAATTTAACTTTAAAATACATCAAAACATTTCTTCATGTTGTTATTTCTGAGCCTCAACCTCAAAATGACTTTACATAGGCAGCATTGCTTTCCATTGCGGCTCAGAAGAGGCGGGACAGGGGTGTGGTTATGCAATGCAGATGACCCATTTTCCTTTAGATTTTACTTATTATTTGATATCAAAATAAAAATTGGTTTGCCCGGCCTTGACGAGTTATTTTCCAGCTGGGAACATTAGTAATGTACAGAAGCTTGTTTTAAATCGCATGATGTCTTTGAAAATATTCCACATGATATCTAAATATAATAACTTGAGGTGACCGTGTGTGGTTCAGCAGGGGGGAAAAGAGAAAAAAAACATTCCTTTTCTCTAGCGGTAGTTGGTTAAACTATTAGACATCACAGATGAACCATAATGTGGAAAGTGAAATAACATTTAAAGTCATGATCTGGAATTATTTTTTGCATTGGATGGATTCTGCTCGAGAAGGGTATTATATAACAACAAAAGATATTAATATAAATGTTACAGTATTTCTGTTGGTACTACCCACATACTAGCTGCAGTAAAATTTATTGATGTTACAAATAGTGTTAGGGTGACATTCATTGTACTTGGCCACCATTCTGAGTTATGGCGTTCCACCGAAGAGGGTCATTGGATATTGTCCCGGAAATTTAGACATGAAACAACTTTGGTTGACTACTTGGTTTCTTATGCCTGTAATACCTTGGAGAAAGCTATGGTTAGGGCTTTAGCCCAGTCACAATTATCTATTTCCAGTGAATGATTTTGCCTGAGATGATTTTCGAAACCATTTCGCTTCTGTACACTATATGAAAGTCCCACAATTGTACACATTATATTTAAGATATAACATGTTTCTTTGGATAAGGAAAGCCAAGTTTTTGGCAAAAGCCTTCTTTATAGGCTATGGCAAAATTCGCAGTACTATTTATTATACTCGGTTGTTTCGATGATAAAAATGTTGATACTGATTTGATCATCAATTGCATTATTTAAAACTTTGTTTTATACTAACGTCAGCCCGCTTAAATTATTACTATTCCCCATGATGTGAAACACAGCATTTTCTCGACAAAGTACAAATGGAATATGAGTAAGTTAAAAAACAACTTTTCTCCACTCAACAGCAGAGTGGAAAAAAAACCCAAACCGTATTAACTTCACACAGACTTACAGAACGATTCTTTGTTCCCCGACTCTCTTCTAAGCCATCACTTAGAAAGTGAAAAATAAATATGTTGGCAACGGTGGAAAACACAACGAGACAGAGAATGTGTACTCTGGTGGTTTTCCACCGCCTGGTTGTCGATGTGTTTGTAAGTAGGCCGCAAGTGTGAGCAATCACTGGAAATTATACGCTTTTAGAGGGATTTGATATAAGGTATTAAGCTGGCCCGGGACGTTTGGCAGCTCAAATCACAGAGAATTACATTCAGGGACATGATGTACACCACAAGCGGAGCTTTTGTAGGTCCCTTCAAATCACATATTTTCCAACTGTTTGCCGGGATGAATTGGATCCTGCTAGATTTGGGTAATAGGATAAATGCAGACGTAGATGAGAAGACGGGGCAGCCTGTGGTAGGTGGGATGGAAACTTTCTTCTAAAGCTGTCTGCCCTGAATGAGTGCTCATCGACAGAAACATCACATGAAATTTAAGACATTTCTAAGGGGCAGAGGTGGAGTAGAGAGAACTAACTTACATCTGGTGCTTCTTATTCGACCCGCGCTTGGAGTTTAAATGCGAGGAGAATCCGTGGAGAGGACGGGTCGTGTCTTTAGCGTCTGAGGGGTGGAGGGGCATTTCTCATTCTACCATCAACTCGCACTGTGGTGAATTGCAGCGTGGGCGCGGGTCCACGTAATCAGGTCAAAATTTCAGGCTTGGTTTACTGTGTCTGCAATGGTCTTTCAAAAGCGTGAAGACAGTAACCCATATGAAATCATTATAACTGTATGGCTTTATCGAATACTGTCAAGGGGCCTCTTGTTACCTTCTGATGAACCAAATTTATGTGTGCTTTCTATGAAATTACGGAACTGCTGCAATTGTATTGAAACCAATCTTCTTGTTTTCGAAAAGTACAGATATTTGATACAACCTCATTTGCTTTTAGATTTATTTGGCCTTTTTTTGCCCCAAGCACAGCTACTCACATTTCCTAAGGCATTTTAACAACTGAAAAACAAAATGTATGGAAAATAAATAATTATTGTCATTTACATTATTATTGCTGTGAATATTGTTTTTATTAAAATTAATAACATAAATAATTGCTTTTCGTACAGAATTTTTTTAAATGCCTTGGGTTTTTATATTATATTATTTATTATTTTTTATTATAATTATTAATGTTGTTTTTATTTTATTATATTACGTTTTATTATTTATTCTAATGTGTGTCTTAGTGTGTGTGTGTGTGTGTGTGTGTGTGTGTGTGTGTGTGTGTGTGTGTGTGTGTGTGTGTGTGTGTGTGTGTGTCCATCAAAAAATTAACATTCTATCAACATTAAATCACCCTCTGGTCATTTCAAACTTCAAACTTGTGTTCCCTCCGCAGAACACAAAAGAAGATATTTTAAAGTATGTTGGTAGCCAAACAGCGATGTCCCTATTCATTCGCACTGATTTATGTCCATACAATATAGGCAAAGGGTGTTGTTGTTTTTTGGGCTGCCCCAAATAAGCCCTATAAAATAATATTTAGGAGTATCGTGAAAAGCTTTCACTAAATTAATGGCAAGAGAAAACCCGGTCACGTTTAGTTTGAGATGTGCTCAAATCTGTGGTAATGAGAAATAACAGACATAGCAAATCGGCAAATAAAGAAATCAGAAACACATGTAATAAAAACCCAAAAACAAATGAAGGGTTATGGCATGAGGAACTCCATTTAATTTCTATCTCCAAATACATCTTCTCTATCAGCATAATCTAATCTGGTGTGCGCCCAGCCAACAATAATATTCACAAAGACGAGAAATTGCATATTTGAACAGACAACTGTGCTCCAGAGGTACAGTGAATAAAAAAGAAGCATTTCTTCATCAGTAAAGAGTAGTTATTAAATTCCTATGTTTGTGATGTGCTTCGGCCAAAGGAAAGTGGAAAAAGAAAGCCGTGCGTGTATGTGTATGTGTGTGTTTGTATTGTGATGCAGCCAGGAGCCCAAAGCTCAAATGCATTTGTGAGTCTATACTGCAGAAAACATTACACTGAGCACTCTAAAAAATGATGTGTTTCTGACGTTCAGCCCACCTTTTATTTTCACGGTGGGGGGAAAAATTGTTTGGCAAACATCAGGTAGTGTTTAAAACTTTTCTATTGCTGCCCTTGACATATGGACGTGTTAAAATGTTGTGATATTGTAGGACTATTTCCTTGTCAGGCATTTTTGTGCCTGAGTACAAAATGTATTTAGACTGCCATTACTATGTGGCGTTTTTAACCTCAGTTTTAGCATCAAACCTACAGGCTGCCATGGGGATGGATAGTTTTTTGAGTTTCATTGTTAAACTTTTAGCATCATCTAAAGTGAAATGTGGAGGTATAATTGTTTAATTATTTTCGAGACATGCCTTTTTAAAATTTGCATTGATATTATTTCGAACATTTTTGTTTTGCAATGTGGTTTAAGAATATATCATCTTCGCTGCCAAATTTACCCGTGAACGGCATTTCTGTATTTTCTTGCTGCACTGAAAAAATGAGTTGGTGGAATATAACTTATTTTTCAAATTTCAAGAGGAATTATGTTAAAAACTGACTGTCACAAACTGATGTACATGATTAAATTAAGTATCTCCAACAACTCTTTTTTTCAAGTGGGGCTCACCGGTGTCTCCACTCTGAAACCAGGTCCTTCTCTTTATAATTGAGAACATCTTCATGTGGGCCTCTGATTGTCCATGCCAGGACCTTTAGAATGTCTGATTGCTTCTTTTAAACCAAGAAATTTGCCCCAGCGAATGTTTCGGGAGCCAAATGAAAGCGAGAGACTGACTACAGAGGGCACGTTATTAACCGGTCCATATTGTAAGTGATCTTAATCCCCCGATCTAACCGCTTGTATTCCCGTTTTCCCTTGAAATAACTCCAGTCGTTCTTTGGCAGGGGACATCCACAACCCGAGTGTGGTGTGAAGAAGATTTCCAGATCTATGCAACTGGAATAAAAGGAGGGGTCGCGGACCACCCGTAAGGATCAGATAAGAGCATGGTAAGTCTGGCCCGAATCAGTTTGGCATTGGAAATTACAGTGATGTTTGCAAGGGGGGGAGGCGTTCCCCTCCACTCGCCGCATAACCACACTATTCTCAGTAATAGATTTCAGAAGGCTTTTTTGCCCAGGTCCGTGGTTGTTTATTATTGTTCCAAATGATAGAGTGCAGAGCTGGAGGGAGGGGGTGGGTTGGTATGGGGAGGGGGGCATTGAAAACAATCATCGTCAAACTTGAGTATGCTCACTGTCACTCCGGAGAAAGGCTTTTGGAACGGCGGGCGAGGGGGAAAGATTTATGGTGTCTTAAAAGACACGTTTTTAAAAGCAATGGCCTCGGTTTATGGATTGAAAACACTGTTGGGGCTGCGCTCTGTGTACGCAAGTATAGCTACAGGTGAGAGAGCCGGCCCGCCGATGCGAGCACTTAAACTCAACGCTGGCTGAAATGATGACAGACGCTACGCACGCCCGCACAGCGCTGCTTTCGTGACACCCAAGAATGGAGGGGAAAGAAAATAAAGAAACCAAATTAGCTTAACAGTTAAAGATGTTTGTCTTCCGGATCACTACTTTGTAAGGATGACTAGAAAAGCTTGTAGACTTCTTTCTGGGAAACAGATTAGAAGGCCTCATTCACAAACACAGCCCATTGTGCAAATCAACATTTCTGAATGGACGGTCAGTCTGGAAATCTCCATAAATGTATTGTTCTCTAAGGGTAGACACTGCGGCCCTCCCACTGCAAGACAGATTAGCGATTGCACCTCTCGAGCCTTTAGATTTATTTGCAATGACAAGCAAGACTTGTCCTTGCCATGTGAGAATTAACAGACGAAGGAAATTGAACTGATAAAACTTTTCCAAAAAGAAAATCTGATGGATAGGAGGTAAACCCCGGGGCCGTCCACAGTGCAGCGAAAAAACTGATTATTTCATATCGTGACAGTAACTCGGTACTAAATTCAATAGCTTGAGGTCATTTCTTTTCTGAAGGATGGCGTGCAACACGAGAAGCACAGGAACGAGTGATTTTTTTGTATGATTCTTTGCCACGAAGCACACGAGGTCCCTTTAGCTGGATGGAGAAACATTATCCGAATGCTCCATCCACAAACAGGCCCGGTGGTTGCATTTCACTGCTGATTTAATAGAAATAAAACAGGACGGATTTGGGGATATTTCATTAATCTTCCTTGCCTTACAGTTCAGGGGAAATTAAACTAAATGGAGTTCAAATCTCTGCGTCAGGACTGTGCACTGAGCTGCCAGTGTCTGTTCTCCCTTTGGCAACGTATATCTGAATTCACTTCACAAATTCCTCGCTGATCTCCAGTTCACTGTGCTGGATGAGACCGTTGACCACCGAGATGAACGGTGCAGGTGCAACTCTGCGCTTTTTTTTACACGGATACAAAACCCTAAAAGAAATGTCAAGCACTATGTATTTTATGTCTCTGGTGTTTATTAATGGTGTCTCTATCTTATCTTTCTTACTTATACTCTGATTACAGTTAATACATTTAAGGAAATGTTTTGGATAGTTTGCATTTTCATTCCAAATCTTTAAGATTAAGAACACTAAACAATACCGTTAACAAGACAGATTCCACTTTTAAACAAATTTCCTCTCGTTTGCTGCTCTTTGGATTTTCCTCGGTTAAGTAAAGCTATATAAGGCCCAGACCGCAACGATTCAAACAATGCTGTAAGCACTGGTGCACCACAACAAAACTCGAATACACATTGTTCTTATTGAATCAGCTCAAGATAAAATCAAAACTTCGGAGAGCCAATAACAACATTCTTATGGGGCTCTAATGCAATGTTGAACGGGGGTTGTTTAAAGGTTTCCAGCTTGTATTTTTAACCTGCACATTTAATAATGACCAACACAGAATGGGAGAATCCGACTTTTCTGGCTGGTCGGAAAAACAAACACAAAAACGTTTTAGTTGTATTGAGGCATTTAAAACTTCCCTGGAGCTGTGCGCAGGATAAACATATTATTCATTGAATCGAAATGTGGGAAGTGACCGGGGAAATAAATTCAACAACACACCTCCGGGCAAAACCCTGACAGTTTTGGGGTCGGAAGGCCACATTAATATGTATTTCCAATGGTTATTGAATTATGTTTATGATATGTTTCCTGCGCCCACACAGCATTAGTGAAGCTTTATTAGCAAAATCCGTTCCAGTTACGGCTAATGAGGGTAATTATGACATAGCTTAACTGTAATACTGTAGTTGATGCCCAGGCTCCTGAATAACCTGTGTGCTGGCACCGTGTGCCCTAACAAAGGCCGCGTTGAGACCCGGTGAGTGCGCGCAGTACCCCCCCGGGCACAGGGGCCAACACACTGATGCCTCAATAGGGTTAATACCCCAGCGCATAAAGACGGGATTAGAGCCTAGCTTACACCACGAGAAGGAAGAAAATTGAATGTTTGGGAGAAAATATGCAGCTAATTCCATTCTGTCATCAGTGGATATTAAAGATTATTAGCTGGCACGTTCTGTTATTTGTAAATCACAAAGGCAGCACTGTGTAAATTTGTCCTGAACCTCTGAAGGTATGAAACAGAGCCGGTCCTGTGCAAGATCTCATGTTTGAGCAATTTATTATAGCCTCATAAATAGTTATCCTTATCTTTACATTCGCAAAGCTGCTCAATCTTACATTGATTAAAACATTTTTATTGTATTTTTGAAAAAAAAAACAGCTTATGATACCAGTAGATGTGTTGTTTTATTTTTCATATGTTGCACAAGTTATTGTGCATTAAATAGGATATGGAGATAGGAAATATTATGATAAATGTCGTGTATCAGGGCAAGGTCTTTGGCACCTGTAGTGGATTAATGGAGACCACCACCAGTAGCAGGGGTAAAGCTCTCAGATTGAGTTTCTATTCTAAGTTTCCGTCGTCCAGGTGCTCTCGAGTAATACCCCCTGGATGCAGACAATGTGTTTTTTGTTTTAATATCTCCCTTTCCCCTCATCGTGCGGAAAAATGTTGAAACATCCCAAATAAATGTGATATTTATGTGTCTCTATTAAAGAAGCCAATGTAAGCAATCGAGAAGGCCTCTATGTGTGTAATTTATTACAACAAAATATTACAGAAACTGTCCCTCGTTGCTTTGTATTAAAACAGGCTCATATGTCATTTATTTTAATGATGCAAAAGAAGAACATTGTGTGAATGAAATGATGCATTTAGATAAGAATCTGTGGTTGCAGTTAGTTCTTTGCACACCTGTGCCCTCTAATGGTAACCATTTAAGAGACACATCATTGTTGCTGTCCATGGTATTGTCCAAATACTAATAATGGCTAATAAAGTCCATACCTGTGGACCCGTGATGTGTCAAATACAACATATGTATACCACTTCTCAATAGAACACTTCCAGAATCCTCACCTCAATATGGGTAACAAGCTGAATCACCGGAGTAAATACCACTTGAAGCTTTAACGTGTCTTGGAGTCAGGAAAAGATGAAAGAAATTAAAAGAAATTAAAGTGTCACGGGACATTAAGAAGCCTGAGTTAACGCACTAATATGCCGCATTCAATTCATTTGTGTCATATGATGTCCTCATGTTTTGATGGATTGATTCTAGGTTGCATTATGGGACTGTCATGTCCCTGAAAGCCCATTTGAAATTCTTGTGATTCCTGCATGGGTAAAGTAGCTCTTTACAATAGCCCTTTGACAGGAGAGGGAGTGAAGCGAGAGATGTTTGATTCTAAGATGTGTAAATGTGGCCCTGATTCTCATCTTAACGCACGGTTAGATAACAGGCCGCAGCGTACACTCCTGTCTCCTGTCTCAGAGCGGTGCTGTCTCAGGACCAGCTGCTTTTAATCAGTAATTACTAAGACTGGCTGATAGTTTCACACTTGAAATTATGATTAATAAGGCCTTACATAAAGAGGTTCTTTTATGCAAAATGACAGGTTCTCAAAGCAAATTCTTGGGAAAATTGGGTAAAATCAAGAAATTAACAAGACCCTTTAAAAGAGGAATAATCGAGAGAGCCCTATAGGCTGTACAATATTTTATAAACTGCAATAAGTGGATAAAATATTTTGACTGTGTCCTAATGCCACTTAAATTGTTTTAAAAAGAAATACTTGGACAGTATTTTCTCATGTGTATCTCTGTTGAAAAAATACCTACAATTTATCTTCACCAACACTAAATAAAAAAAATATTTCAGAATAACACATAACAATGCGCCTCTTAATTAATAATTCATCGAAAGGCCAAAACTAGAAAAATAATTTAAAGTAACTACAATTCTGTTTTATATTGACAAATATGTAATGGCAACTTTAAAGCTTTTACATTATTTAATATAATATCAAATACACTGCCAACCTATTTTATAAAGTAGAAATGCAATTGCTTGTTACTTTACATTTTTCATTTCTGCATCTGAAACTCTAAGTGATTATGGCACTGAGCGTCCCGTGTGTGTTTGAGGACAGAACTGGTGGTTTATAAATTGAATGTATAATCTTTGTGTTTGTGAGTCACTGTGGTCAACAGTCGTGGGCTCGATTCAGCTGTTGAACTCTTGCACAGTTTTGAATGCCGGCATTTCAGCACTGCAGAATTAAAGTCAGGGGGTCTAACAAAAAACACGCCGTAAAACAGACACCCACTATATGACAGCCGTGACATGAACAATAAATATGGATTTCTTGCCCGGCACCAGTGTGGAATGATAGATTCAATGTAAAGAACCTCATTTTAATCCATTGCCAGGTTCCCCTATTTCTCTCTCTCCCTGCTGAAATACACAGGAAATAAACACAGATACTGCTGTCTGGCACTGCTCGTGCTTCTCCCTCTGTCTGGCACTCCAAACACACATGGGTATTCTTTGGAGGTCCACAAATGTGGAATCTATCTGTCTATCTTGACATTCATTCAATCACGCGGATATTTTCATTCTCTTATACATGTCAAAACACAATGACATGTATGAAATGAAAAGGAGAATTGCGCTTCAGGCTATCGAAAGTCTCTGACAGCCGTGCTCAGGGGTTTGTTTATGCTTCCAATGTGGTTACATTACAAACCCCCTTTTGATTTGTTGCATTAAGATAGATCTTAGAGATCAGGGACCTGAAATATATGTTATGTCTTGAAGATGCCGGTGCGTGGACCCTCTATTGAAGAGCCCTGTCTAGGCCTGTTGTAAGAGCCGCCATTTACGCACGGTGATTGATGTCAGCTATTCAGATTGTAAGTGGAGGCTTTACACCTCTTTGGCTGCTTTTAATTCCAAATGGCCATCTGATTTTCCCAATCCCTTTCACGGCCTCTTTTCACCGAAAGTTACTTACATGTTAAAAGGAAAATAAGATGAATTTTGGGGTGCAGAGAAAACTGAAAATGCAAGTCTCCTTTCATTAAAAACTGAAAATGCAAGTCTCCTTTCATTTAGACACAGGTTAAAGCTTTACATATCTGATGTCCAAAATTAGTTTTACAGTGGGACAGTTTTAATAAAAAAACAGTTTTGTGGCATTGCACTATTTAATATGACTGCATTCAAGTCCAAGTTAATTCAAACCCTTCCTCTATAATAGAGCCCCACTAGTATTTCTTTATTATAAATGATTTAAAGTCAATTATACATGCAAATACACCATTTCCGCACACGTGAATGTTTAAGCACCTTGTTCCCGTGTTTATTGTGCGATAAACATTCTATTACAGAAACAAAAGAGAAGTAATTGTCACACTTAATAAAGCAAACTTCCACTCGTCAATGGCCCTGTCTGTTAACATCTATTCCACTGATGCATCATAACAGCCTTCTATTGTTTGATATATGTCAGATTTTTATTTCTAAGATTGTAGGTGGAACTCATTTATAAAATAAAAGATATGCATCTAGATAGTGTTTGCTGATTAAATGCTTTTTTTTTTACATCATTTCCATCCTAAATCATGCCATGGACTGCCTGGGCATCCTTTGCTTTTCCAATAAACATCCAACCATTAGAAATGTGCGACATTGGTGATAAATGGAATAGTGTAGGCAGCATCTTTCCTCATGCAAATGACATTTGATCAAGCAGTGTAATTGCAATAAGTATGTTTTAGAGCTGAAGAATAGAGTCGATAATGGTCGTTATCTTATCACAGCAAGGGTCATATTGGAGGTGTCTTAAGTTAACACGCACGATTTCCTCCCTACAGTGAATGCCCTCGTGATGGAGTAAACACCCTAATCTGCTCAGCATTATCTCCCGTGGACAGTCGTGTCAGACCGACATTTTTCCAAATAACATGCACCATTATGCAATTTAAGAGACACTGCTTTGCGGAATCCGTGGACGTCGGAGAGGTTTATTGGGACGTGTTTTGTTATAGAAATAGAAAACACATCACATGGCTTATCAAAAGCAATAATTTAATAATGTGCCTGGAGATTTGGAATAAAAATGAAGCTCACCTGATCTGACTCTGCAGCTCTGGGCTTTGAGTTTGCAAAGTTGCGCATCTTTCATCCGCATGGCCCAAAGCATCTTTATGCATTTTAATATATAAAAAAACAATATTTCAATCTCTCGGAACGAATTAATGTTGCAAAAAATTGTTTTAATCATCCACAATTTTCTTAGCTCGTTAAGCACAGAGCAAAGTCAAATACAGTGTTTCAAAAAGTACGGATTAACTTAATCGAATTAATTCCCAATACACAGATGGGTGGCTTTCACGCCATTGTGTGCTAACCCTAAACCCAGCCAATCTCTTATTGGAGAAGTCATTCCCAAATCCTTCAATGACGTCAGCAGGGTATAAAGGAGAGGAGGACTTCAGCCGAGCCCCAAACGTCTTGGAGAAGCTGATGCGCTCCGGTCTCTGTTCCCACATTCCTAAGAAACTCCGACTATGAGGGACACCTGTGATCTTTAAGAGGACTACGAGAACATTTTAGAACTTTTTCCCACTTAATCTCAAGCATCTTCTGGTTTGTGATGCCCGCTGGGATGTTCAGCATCGACAGCATCTTGGCAGGGAGACCCAGCTGCAAGGACTCGGTTCTGCTCCATCGGAATGCTCCGGTTGTGTTCTCCAATTTGACGGAATCCTTGTACACAGCAGCCGGTGATTTTAATGGACTCTATTCCCACACGGTACCTCCAGCTCCTGGGTTACAGTCGGTGACTGGAACCAGGATAGGTTATAACAATTACTATTATGGACAACTTCATGTCCAGGGGCCGACTGGGCCAACTTGCTGTGGCGCAATCCCGACCCTTGGCTCCCAACAGTGCCCGTGCATTCCTACAGGTAAGTTCAGTTTCGTTTATTTGTTGTAGTTTATATTATTATATTCGTTTATTTGTTGTAGTTTATATTATTATATTCGTTTATTTGTTGTAGTTTATATTATTATATTCGTTTAGTTGTTGTAGTCGCAGGTGTTCTTAAATCCAGCTGTTTAGACTTTCAAATGTGAAAAGTTCAGTGTTCATTTTTAAACATTATAAATATTGTAGTTTGCTTCAAATATCTTTATTGTAGTTTTTATGAATTAGAATGAACGTAGTTTGCTTCAAATATCTTTATTTTATTTTTAAACATTAGAATTATTGGGGTATACTTAAAATATCTTTATTGTATTTTAAAATATTACAATGATTGTAGTTTACTTCAAGTATCTTTATTGTATTTTTAAACATCAGAATTAACTGTCGTTTCCTTAAAATATCTTTATCGTATTTTTTAATATTACAATTTATGTGGTTACTTAAAATATCTTAATTGTATTTTTTAACATTACAATTATTGTGGTTTCTTTAAAATAGCTTTATTGTTTTTTTAAATACAAGAATGAATGCAGTTTACATCAAATATATTTCTTGTATTTTTAAAGATTAGAATTAATGTACTTTACCACAAATATCTTTATTGCATTTTTAAACATTAGAGTTAATGTACATTACCTCAAATATATCTTAATTGCGTTTTTAGACATTAGGATTCATGAAGATTACTAACAATATCTTTCTTGTATTTTTAAACATTAGAATTCGTGTAGATTACTAACAATATCTTTCTTGTATTTTTAAACATTAGAATTCGTGTAGATTACTAACAATATCTTTCTTGTATTTTTAAACATTAGAATTCGTGTAGATTACTTACAAAATCTTTCTTGTATTTTTAAACATTAGAATTCATGTAGTTTACTTACAATATCTTTCTTGTATTTTTAAACATTAGAATTCATGTGGTTTACTTACAATATCTTTCCTGTATTTTTAAACATTAGAATTCATGTGGTTTACTTACAATATCTTTCCTGTATTTTTAAACATTAGAATTCATGTGGTTTACTTACAATATCTTTCTTGTATTTTTAAACATTAGAATTCATATGGTTTACTTACAATATCTTTCTTGTATTTTTAGGCTACGACAGTACCGGGTCACTGCTTATTTCTCCAGTGCCACATCAGATGATGTCATACATGAACGTGGGCACATTGTCTAGAACAGAACTGCAACTTCTGAACCAGTTACACTGTCGACGCAAGAGACGACACCGAACCATATTCACCGACGAGCAACTGGAGGCACTGGAAAACCTTTTTCAAGAAACCAAATACCCCGACGTTGGCACCAGAGAGCAGTTGGCACGGAAGGTGCACCTACGTGAAGAGAAAGTAGAGGTGAGGGAAACAAGTTTGTGGGCATTATTGTCACTTTATTCTAAATTGTTGCATACTTTTGTATATATATACAAAAGTATGCAACAATTTATATATATATATAAAATACTTGTATTTACGCAATTACGCATTTATGAAATATAAAATAAAACAATTTAATGAAGTTACAAGGACAATGCGCAGTGATTAAAAATAGACATTTTAAATATGTTGTAATTCTTGGTGACATAATTTTGAGGGTTAATAAATGTGCATTTCTTAATATATGTTTTATATATTTTTTTAGGTTTGGTTTAAAAACAGAAGAGCAAAATGGAGAAGACAGAAAAGGTCATCTTCAGAGGAATCAGAAAACTCACAAAAATGGAACAAATCCACGAAAACGAGCACAGAGAAACCCGAGGAAAGCAAAAGTGATGTGGATTCAGACAGCTGATAGACAGATCAAGACGTCTGGAGATCTTGCACAAATACAATTCGGACTTTTTGTAAATATTGTAAAGTAACATGTGAGTAGAAGTGAAATTGTGTTGTCATGCCGTTGCACAGATGTATAGTTAATGTTACTTCTAACATTGATATTGTTATTTATATTAATTTAAAACTACACAGACAAAAATAACATGGCCATTGTAATATTACCTGCTATATATTGAACCCGTTTTAGTCTTGTCGTAATCAGATGTAATAAAATGTTATGGAATGGACTGTAACTACAGACATGTACGATGGCAGGACGTTAACATTAAAAAATGAATTCAATCAAAGTTTAATGTCGCCTGAAAACAAACACAAACATGAGAAAGTATTAAAATGATATCAAAGAGAATTATTGGATTTGGCCTTTTTTTAAACATTTTTATTGCCACAGACTTTGAATCTGTTCTTTTTTAGAATTAAGAATTTGCGGGTATTGCGATTTTGCTTCATTTTAATTGTAGTTTTAAATAATTTTTTTGTCAAATTTATTTTGTGGTAATTAGGTTAAAAATCTTTTAAACGAGTTTTCTTACAGTTTGTAGTTTTTTTGCTGTATTTAAAGGAGATTTATCTACACTTTATTTCTAAATTAATGTTTATCAAATATTAAATCATTGGAGTTCGGAATCGAATGTTTTACGATTAATAAAAATGATTTAGCGCATGGTGCACAAAATACAAAAATGTGAGACAAACAATTATAATTATTATATGAACAATTTGCTTTAATAAAAATTATTTAATAAAAAGATTAACTTAATAATGAATCAATTGCATCATATAATTTTATACCCTTTAATTTTTCTATCGTTTAATTTTTTTCTTTCATTTTTCCGCCGCCGGTAGTGCAATTTTCGTCGTTTTTGTCTCTATATTACTTTAGGGGTTTAAATTCAAGGGATTAAAGATTTACATTTTAATAACTTAACATACAAAGTCTATACTGTATTTAAAATACTAAAATATATCACCCAAAAAGTATTTCTTTACAATAACTTCTCATTTTTTGCTATTGTCCCTGATTTTAAAGACAAACATTTTGAGATATTTTTACATTTCGAAATCAAATTTAATTTTAAGATAGTTTATACTTTAAACATAATCTGGATATTATTATTAAGCACGTTGCATAATATTTACTATGAGTTTTGTTTCTCCAGGTACCAATCAAAATAGATGGATGTCATATTATTTAAAAGCTAAAAGCTTTGCATTGTCATTTGGATCACAATATTAAGTGCAAGACAGTATTCAATACATCCAATTCTCGACAAAAGTACACAATAATATTATATATATTGTATTTTTCAGGCTATGTATTTATCATAATGTAAAGGCCTAACCAAATCACCCCATGATTTAGAAAAATGATAAAACTTACAAAGCTCACAAACATGTCATCTGTTGCTTACATCCACATGATTATCCACATGAGAGTGTGAGAGATGGATTAATAACACAATTTTGTGTTTTCATCTGTGTGTGTGTGTGTGTGTGTGTGTGTGTGTGTGTGTGTGTGTGTGTTTGTGACAAGAACACTGCATATGTAAAAAAAGATAATTGCTTTATAGATATTTTACATCACATTCTCTTTGGATTAAATTGACAATTTGGATTGCAGCTCTTGATAAAACACGGGTCTTAATGTCTGCTATGGAATCTGAATATTTATTTGTGCTTATATGTATTTGGGCTATTTATCACCAAACACAAATACCCAGGACCGGTCTATGAATATGGTATATTGACCCAGGGCAGCATGTTTACCCAGACATGAAGCTGGTTAGGAGGGATTGTCACTAAATGGACTAAACACAACATCCATCAAAAACATAGGTGCTTTGTAAATATATCATTGAACCTTTTTCTTAGTTACAGAAGTTTGATTTCATAGTCTGACTTTGTTTAGCTTCGAGAACCATTTTCTACGACCTCATTTTTAAAACAACACTGCATGCTAAAACCAAACAAGAAAAATCACACAGAGCCTCGTCGGTGGCTTTTTAAAAACAGATTAAAGGAGGGCAGTAGGAACTTTAAGATTTGGCATTCACACAAACTAAGAAAACAAAGCATGTTGCACTAATAATCCTTCACGTGTCTAGTGTGATTTATAAAGTGTTTCTTCGACTTGTGCCAGTGAGATATACAAAGCTCAGGTCTGAGGCCATTAATCTCTGCTTAGCTTTTCCACCTTTTTTCAGGCTGTATTTTAGTATTTCTAAAATTTAATAGAAACTTACAAAAACATTATTTCCTTGACCTTTTTATGCACAGTTCCCAGCACTTGGAAAAACATAGGTGGAGTCCAAGAAAAATCAGGCAGTGAGTTAAGTCTAGAAGTAGATAAATCTTTAGTCCCATGACTACTTTTTAAGAAATCCTGCTTTTTGCCTCCTTTTCAATATATATTTTGTTGTTTTTTCCTCTTCGTGCTTTCTTACGTAATCCAAAACTTTCTGATCATCCCTTCTTTTATTATTAAAAATGGCATCATCACCTATTACTGTATTGATCTCACCTTTCCTAAAGAGTCGTGTCCACAGGAGTGACAGTTTCTGGGTGGACTCCCCCAACTAAAGATAGAAAAGGGTGTTGGCCATCTTTGTGGTGCATTTCGAGAAACGTATAAAATGGCCTCCCGAGGAACTCTGAAAAGAAAGACAAATAATACATATTTTTAACGTCATAAAGTTTCCCTGTATCATTACCATCTTCTAGTGGGTCGACGTGTGGTTTTGTACTTGTTTTCCCTCTATAATACACTAGAGTTGATTCACCCCACAATGCAACTTCGTTTCTTAAAATTATAAGTTGGAGGCAAGCACACGCCATGAATTTTGTGAGTTTAGCACCTGAACAGGCTTAAGCCATCACGGCCCTTTATTCTCCTCCGTGGTGCGTAATTACCGTGCCTGTCACCACATTCATTCCAGCACACTAGCTACCAACTGCCTTGGGTTAGCCTCTCCGAAACCACACGGCCGCTGAAAAGCAGGGGACCCCGGGTCAACCAGCGGCACACACTTATCTATCCAAGGTAAATCAGGTAATCATACACTTAGCCAACTTTCCCCTAATTTTACAGGTCTCAGATCACATCTTTATGTTCAGTGGGCCTTTAAGGTCTGGCTCTTCAGAGTTTTCACTCTAACGCTTTGTGCCAAACCAAACAAACACAAGCAATACGAATAAGCTGTATCTATGGAGAATGTGTATGTGTGTTTTTTGTATATTCATTTGCGGGGGCGTGCTCTTGGGAACCATGATGCTTTGCTTGGAAATCAGGAAGGGCCCATCATACGACACTGCCCTGGTTTCAATGCTGATTAGCAGTGTGGGCTAACCTCAGTCCTCTGCCTCTGGAGGAGAGCGGGTACGGGGTGAGCAGGGCACCAGCCCGTGGGTTAGTGGGAGGAGGAGTGCACACATTTGACCCGCCGTAGAACTTTTGGCTCTTGGGGATCACAGGACTCCAGAAGTGTAGGGCCACGCTGAACAGACGCAGTGCAGGTTTGAAGTAGGACAGTCTCTAGAGACAGACGGTTCAAGACCTTTATAGTACTTGTAGGAATGCTCGGATTAGCAGTCGTGTTATTTCGCAACCGATTCACTCTCTCAAATGCACACCACGAATGACACGCTCTCGCCGTGACCCAACAGGGAAGCCGTCGGGTTGTGACCTCATAATGCGGCCTTTGTCTATCACTCGGTCAAAGCTGAAAGAAAATCAAACAATGTGGGAATTAATTTTCTTCTCTTTGACAAGAGAACATTACAGGCATTTATAGGCGATACATCTGAGTTATGTGCTGTTCCAACATCACAGGCAGCTCTTATTCTGAATGACGAGTGATATCTGAATATGAGGATCTGCACAGGCTTAAAAAGTCAAATTCAATTTCAACGAGAGGAAGAAATAAAATATGGAAAAACCAAACATGCTGTTTGGGATATGGTATCATTAAGGTCTGTCCCAAAACACAGTAAACATGATTGAAAAAATGACTTTCTAGAGTCATGCTTTCCGGCCTGAAAATGACACAGTGTGTATCATTTTACTTCCTGACAACAATAGCTTTCCGATGACAATTCCTGTATATAATAAAGCATATACGCCTCGAATACAAAAGCTACATTATTTTCTAAATGTAGTTTTCAGGCCGCAAGGAATTTAAACAAGCCTATCAAAAACTGTTTGAAATAACATGAGGAAACATGAATTTAACAGAAAACCCAAAGGCCCGATGATGTACGACACTCTGATGGATGAAGAGCAAACAAAGATTTAAAGCAAAGCATTTTCACAACAAACGAATTATCAATAAATCACAATGACAGATTTACATTACCCTGACAAATGAACTGCTCTGTAAGTATTCGCTAACTTCTCAGGCCCCATGTGCTTTTGTGAGAGACGTGTCTACAGTATAACTTAAGCAAAGCAATATGTTATCTATCAAAAGTCATTTGTTATCTAACATGCATGGGATATTAAACCCAAGAGATTAGTTCCACGAGACCTGCAGTGCATTAATACAACGTGAAACATATAATCCTGTGAAAAATATTAGCTGTAACATTGCAGATCATGGATCACGGCTTTTACAGAAAGAGAGTGTGGATTTAAAGTTCTGTGTGGTAAAAATCAAAACATTCAATCAACAGGTTTGGGTTGAGGCTTAGAATAATAATGAACACATTTAACTGGGGTTTTCAGATCCAGTGGGCTCAGGAGTCCAAAGCTGTCCTCTAGTGTCTGAAAGCTGTAATGCAAAAGACATTTTCCCAAACCTTTTTTATTTCTAATATAGAATTTATACTGAATTTAATTTGGTTGTAATATATAAGCCTTTGTTTCTAAAACACTAGTGTAAAGGTAATCTCAAAGGGATAGTTCACCCCAAAATAATCATATTTTTGTCATTATTTGTGACCCTGCATGTGGAGACCCAGCGAAAGTAATTTTTGGGATGTGCCTTTCTATACATAAAATCTTTTACACAATGTAAGGAAGATTCTTTGAGATTATATCATTGCTATCTTTCGTACTGACTGTGTAAAGCCAGATTAAAGATTGAAATTCTGAAAATAAAGTGAAATTAATAGGTAAAATCAAAGTGCTACCCTCGGTCAGAATTAGATTTGCTTTCCTAGAATTTAGCCTAGTTTTCACAGTCATAATCAGATTTTCTCCCTCTTGACGTTTAAAACGTGTATGGCGTTCTTTCCTCTGCCGCACACAAAAGAAGATATTTTGAAGAAAGGTGGTAACCGTTAAGGGCCGGCACTATTTCACAAAACCAATGCAGGTGAATGGGTACTGGCACTGTTTAGTAAGCAACTCTCCTTAAAAACTCTTCTTTTGTTCTTTGAAAGTCATACAGGTTTAAATTGAAATGTGGGCGAGTAAATGACAAAGTATCCATTTTTGGGTGAACTCTCACTTTAAAGGGGACTTGTCGTGATTACTCAATTGCAATGAAACAAAACACCAATCGGCAGATACAGCGTAAATGTCCCCCCATCCCCATCCTCATCCCAATCCTGCCATTCTTTTATTAATCCCCGAAAGACGATATCCACCCAGCACCCCTTTTCCACAAAACATATCTAATATAGTTAAACACGCAATCAAAGCGCGGGGGCCGCGAGGGAACGATAGTCCTTCTTGGAAACGCTACCCAGAATCCCTTCAGTCATAACAAATCTGCCCCCATGTGTCTGACAGACAGCTGGTTTAAAGCCAACGTCAGGCATTAACAGATTTGATCCGTATTGGAAAACTAGGCCTGCGAGCACCAGTGAAGTGGTGGGTGGCGGGGGTCTCACACCAGGGCCTGCGTGATTCATGATCTATAGGGAGGCTTTCCCTTCTTATTATACATCCATTGAATTAGAGCTTTCTCTATAACTCTAATAATAACATTATGTAGATGTAAACATATATGCTTCAATAAAAGAATCTGTCCATTCCCAGAAACTGGCACATGCACATGAGGGCATGTTTGTTTTTGTGTGTGTTTTACACGTGTACACACCAGTCAAAGTGAATTTGCCGTTGAGATGCAGTGCGGATGGCTTTACACTTCTCTGGCCCGAGTTTAACACGCATAATCGGAGGCTCGCGAGGGCCCCGTAGCAGAAGCGGGAAGCGCTCATTAAAGAGCCCGTGTGATGTTTTATGAACTATGAAATCCACTTAAGACCCGAGGGGGAAAAAAGAACTGCGCTAGAGTAAATATTTATCAGTGTTATGGGTTGACTTCAGCAGAAGGGTCAGCAGAGCAGTCTGCAGGAGGAATCCGAGCGAAGGGGGAGCGAAAGCAAAACTTATACACCAGCGGTTCTCAAACTCCTCTGATTGCAGTCTCACTCTCTTGACCTCGTGTTGGCAGCTCCGGCAAACTAATCTTCCGTTGCTAAGTGAGTAATTGAATGTGAGGGCTTATGTATTTTTGTAATGAGCTGACAGCATATTTCCACTCTCTAACCAAAAGGTTACTCTAATCAACATGGTCACGCTGTTTCTCTCAGAGTGACAGAACTACGGCAACAACATGACAAAACGCCCGGCCGTGCGGCCTGCACAGATGTCGGCCGTAAGAGACCCGTCTGTTCCCGTGCAGAGCGTGGACTCTTGGCACTGAATTCAATGTCAGTCCTTGGTATTTTTCTCGCGACAGAAACCAATAGTTATTGTTGATTTCAGGCAGAGCATTTGAAATCACGGATCAATGGGCAGTTGAGAGGTGTAATAGGCCTCGAAAAGGGTCAAAATATATAATAACTTAATTATATCATATATTTCTTATTCATTTTATTCTGTGTATGCAATTGACCAATGCTGGTAAAGGAAGAAGCTCTCCTTTAGCTCAGTTAGAGCATGACGCAAGCAACGCCAAGGGACTTGATCTCAGGTTTTGCACATAGAAACTAATGTAAAGTATAATGCAATGTAAAAGTCACTTTTGGATAAAGGCAAAATGCATAAATGTACAATCAGTATGGGTTAAAAAATTTTTATCTGGGAATTCCTAGCAGTAACATACCTATATACTTCTATGGATATATTTATGGAAAAATGCTTTTGTAAGTGTAAAATGTGTTAATTGTTTGATAATTTCCAGCAAGAAATTTAGGTCAATGGAATGTACAATTTTATGTAGGACAAAATTTCCCCTTTACTATTTTCCAAATATCACGACATGCACAGCGTGTTTTTTGTTTTATCACAAGTTCTGTTCTATTTCTTCTCACCCATAATAAAAAGATCAATATGATTACTATTATAACTATCATAACAATAATAAGGGAAGAAAGCCAGTGGAATGAAGTCATGTGTTCCAGTTAAACAAGCGGCTTGCCCCCGGCTCATATGCGCAGTACACCAAACAACCCAAAAACATAGTTTTTATCACAACTTGAGCTTAGCTTACTCGTGATTTGGTATTGTTTATGTCAGATTGAATTATTGTTGAAAAAATATGCTGTTTAATTGTGATTTATAGATACAATTTGAAAATAACTTAATAAGACTGTTGACTTGCTAACTTGGTTGCCGAGTGGCACGACTTCCGTTCACAATACACAAAGATATGCACAAACTACAAAACTGTCGACAAAGTTCTTTCTGCATCTGGTTGTCATTACTCTATCCTTACAGGAATCATGATATCAGCTGTGTGGCCCTTATCTTACAATTTGAACGTAGCATACTCTTTCAAAACACCAAACTTTAAAGATAAGCAACACAAATTGTAGTGATCGTTATTGACAACAGCAACGCACGCGTCACATGTTCACAAAAATGAAATTAACACCTTGACGAGGAAAGCAAACCAGAAAATAGCTAAAGAAGTTAACAATGGAAAGTAACAGTTGGCAATTTCAGCTTTATAGATGTGACATTTTGCGTTATGAAGGTGACATTAAATCGCTCTAATGATACACTGTAACTGATACCAGTAAACTAAACTAACTTTTGGAATGTTCAAAACCCTTGTTTGTAATGTTTACACATCAGAAAAAAATCTGTCTATGCACAAGTTTCTATTTTAGAAAAGGTAGATGATCCTGCGTTATGGACGTGACACAAAGGACACAGATTTTGGAAGATGCCAAACTTCTTAAGATTTATGTGAATTAAAATGTACAAACCAGAAGCTATAATAGCCAACAGATGGCTAAAGGGCAGCTCTTTATAGAACATTAAATATTTACTATATTTTTATTTTCATGTGTCCGTTTATAAGTTTATCAAGGCCTGGGACAAACTCCCATAAACAGTGGTCATAGTAATCTATACGGCAGAAGGACAACAATAAGGGTGCATTTTAATGTCACAGATAAATAATAAAACAAACAGCCAAGTGAAAAAGTACAGAGTTTCTGTAGTTGGAATGATGTCATTTGTTTTAAACACCTGTAACCGACAGTGGGCAAAATGTCGTCACCTGACATCTGACAAAATGGCTTGCCCAGCACCCTAAATCATGACTTAAACCTGATTGACAGGCTGTTAATGCGTTAATTGACTAAATAGTAATCTAAGTTTTTAAAAACGTTGATAAAAACATATTTACAGGTGACACCGAGGCCGTATCTTTAGTTCCAAGCGTAACCAGCGAGGATGTGCGTCATTGCGTCATTATAAAGAATCTGGAGTTGGCACAGATTAAGATGCATTGTGAGTGTATTGTGTCGTATTTCATGACGATTATTTAGTCTTGGATGTCAGAATCTAGATAAATGATCTGTCTAAAGACCCACCAAAATATTTGAAATGGAAAGTATGGCGGAAATACACATTCAACCACTTCTGATTAATATCTAGTTTCCTCTTTGTATAAATTCAGTTTAATTTAAGATGCAATGCCAAATATTTAATAAAAACTTGGCCACCCTTATGAAAATTAAGTTGATATTTTGATATTTCGGTTTTGTTTGTAGTACCGTACGAACATGTGTTTTACTACAACAACCTTTGCATTTATTCTAAGACTACAATAATGCGCATAATAACACTTTATAGAATAAAACAATAGTATTTTTTACTGCATTCACGAGAGATTTGAATGACCCCCCTGACCTAACTTTAAAATCCAATGGTGATTGAAAACCCCTGACCCAGGCATTGTTTACCTCCATATTATTATTATAAGTTTGTGATATTGATCAAATTGTGTAGATATAGTTTTTTCGTTACGACAGGCATAATTCACCATTAAACTCTATATTATATATGATGATATTTGATGCATCACATGCATTCAAAACGATGGTTCTACTGCCAACCTTCCTGTGTTGTGGGTGGCATCACAGTGGGTCTTTTTAAATTCTTTGTACCGTCCTGAAGGAGAGGGCCCACATGTTTTACAACGACAGTAATGTGAGCGTGTTTTGCTTTGAGGGATTAACAGACGCTTACTGCGATTGGGGAATCAGAGTCGAAACACACAAAACACGGCGGGTTCTGTCATTTGCATCTGTAACTTCAGCTGACGGGTTTGTGGGAAATCAGCACAGACCACGGTGCTCTGCTTCGAAAGGCTATCTGGTGATTTTACTCCAGGCGGGTCTACGACCGCAAATGCTTCCCCTTTCATTGTCCACTGGAGGATATAGGCGCACATGGAAGATTATTTTCAGTGACATACGGAGGTGTTCCATTTAAAATGCCAGAGCAATTTCACTCAGACTTTTGAAATTGTATTTCAAACCTCCCTGAACTACTTTACCCATAACAAATTCCAAACATGTGACACAGAATCACTTACATTATCCGGTGTAGGGATGTACACGGCCTGCTCTGAGACTGTGCAGTTACACATACGGGGAATATTCATTACAAGGAAATAACAAAAGGATAAGTTACAGAACATGCACCGCAAACTAGTATTTTTTGGACAAAAGCAATCAAAATCATTTAACTCCTAAGGCCTCTCAGAGAATCGCCTTGCGTCTTGAAGCACTTCTCCGGGACGCTCGGCGTCCGTCGGCAGCGTACGAATCATCTACACATAGCGATATGTAATGTAATCAAAGCCAGCGCTGTTTTATACAACTAATCAGCCTCAAAAGATCTGCGAGCGAGGGAGACGGGCCGAGTGGTGTGGTACTCATCAGCTTCAATGTATTCGTTGTTTGGATTGCTGTGTTTGTATAAACCAGATTGGTTTGCACTTAACCTTGTAATATATGCAAAACAATCCTCTAGATAGTACTCTTAAGCCTTGCCAGTTACCACTCTGGCAGCTGCAGTAAACTCGGCCGCGTAAGAAAAATAGCGTGTAATAAATTATGACATGAACCAGCGCACGTCACGCGGCCTTCAGTCCAGATCAACAGCCAGGATATTAAAAATGGCACTGCAATGCACAGATGCAGGTCAAAGAGTCACGGACTTGGGGAGCCGCGTTTAAATAAAAACCGAATTTAAATAAACATGGAGGGAAGGTGTGGCATGGGTGTTTTCGGTGGTTACATGTAAAACTTGTATTAGAAATATTATATTTGAATCTACGCAAAGATGGAAAGCAGTTTAATGATGGGCCCTATTCTCTGTTTAATTTATTTTTGCATTTATGCTTGACTTATAAAGCAAACATGACCTGTTTCTGTATTCATCAGCTGGCACGGCTCATTTCGGATGTGACACAGGCCAGTCACAAGGCCTAACTTTAAAAGGGATCTCCGTTTTGGAACAAGTAGCCCTGTGGTTTTTATAGTCCACTGACAAAGAGAAATGTTGAATTCCCTTGTGGTCCCCTTTCTATTTTCTCCACTGAAATGTAAGAAGGGGCCGGCCGAGAGAAAATGCAAACGAATTTATAATTAAATCTGTCTGTTTTTCTGAATTCAAGTTCATGCTGGAGCAAGCTGCACTGTGAGTTTTTTTATTGTGGCTTAATAAACATCACAACAATTAACAGTTTATATTAACTTAAACATTAAAAATCATTAAGTATATTTTATAAATGTTATTTCAATGGAAAATGTTATAATAATTGATTAAAATTTAAAAAGTTAATTTCTCTAAAGCTAACAAATTTTTAAGTTTATGTATTGAGAAAACCTATTTAGTATACAAAGTATTTACCAAATATTTGTTATATCCACCGATATTTTTTTAATTCTAATTCCCAATATTTGAGGTCATCAGATAAACTTTTTATATATACTCAAAATTTAGGCAACATTTGAACTTAATTTCAGTTCATTTAAATCTACTCTGTTTTTATGTGAAACAAACTACACACACAAAAAATTAAATTCTTTTAAATGTGTGTCTGCAGAAAAAACTAAGCTGACAATTATTAATAAATGAAACACATTTAACTTCTTGTTATATATAACAATATGCAAAAATGTATACATAATATATTTAAAAATGCAGAATTTATATTAAAGCAATATCTGGTTTCCTATGAATTGACAGGATTAAAGGCCATCCAATCCTCATTACAGGACATGACCACCAGATGACAGCAGTGAAAAGTGAGTAAACCACATCTGCAGCTGGTTCTATTTATTCCTTGCTATAATGAAGTGCTGTAAGATTGCTCTTTTATTATTGCTAATAGTATTGAATGAATTAATATAACTTATAGGTTAAGCTAGGATCACATGATGTATTGTGTAAAAGTGCTAAACTGCTTATAACAATGACACTAAGCATTGCCATAACCCCTAGACTTGAGTGCATTTGGATCATACATCATGGAAACAAACAAATACGACATCCTGTATCCGCCGATCTGCTATACTGTTAGGTGATGGGTTTGCAACACTCCGTTCTCTGGACTTCATAAATGTGGTGTCATGTGAGCAGCCCAATTCACGTCATGTTTACACGGAAGATAATTGCTGGACTGGTTGTTCTCATTTGACATCGTTGATGTGTTGCACATTTGACTCTGATCCTCACGAGGAGGAGATAGATCAGGTTATGGGCATAAAATGGAAGAAAATGGAGATTTGTTGGGTTGCTAGGTAACCTACAGGCTAAATGCACATTGATCTAAGTCTTTGGAATATTTATGCCCCAGGAAGTTGAAACATCTGGTGGAGTTTGTGGAGTGCTGATTGGCTTTGTGGTAAAGCTCTGTAACGCAGGCCTGTTGTGTTGCGGCGTCCCGTACAGGTGGCGGCTGTTTCTCTGAAACAAGAGTGGATGTAATTAAAGATCCTGTCATTTGAGGATAATGGGCTTCTCGCTAATGAAAAACTGTTGTTGCTCATGATGATGTGTAATCTGTTTGGATCTTGCCTAGCACAGCTTTCAAACACACTGTTGGAATGTATAGTTAAAGCTGTCAGTCAAATACGAGTGTAAATGTTTAGAAAAAGTGTATTTTCTGTGCAACGACCAGCAGGCCGGATTAAAAGCGGTGTTATTTTTTCATTTTAGTCAAATTTGTCTCTTTTAAGTGAAAGTGACATGCAGCCAAGTATGGTGACCCATACTCAGAATTCGTGCGCGCACATACACACGCACACGCACACACACACACACACACACACACACACACACACACACACACACACACACACACACACACACACCAACCCTGAACACAAACACACCAACCCTGAACACACACACACACACACCAACCGTGAACACACAAACAGCAGTGAGCACACGCACAGGCTCAGTGAACACACACAAAGCAGTGAACACACACACACACACACACACACACACACACACACACACACACACACACACACACACACACACACACACACACACACACACACACACACACACACCAACCCTGAACACACACACACCAACCGTGAACACACAAACAGCAGTGAACACACGCACAGGCTCAGTGAACACACACAAAGCAGTGGACACACACACCAGCTGTGAACACACATCGGAGCAGTGAACACACACAACTGGATCACACACACCAACCCTGAACACACTCACATGCCACACAGTTAACTCTGAGTTAACTCTTTTAACACTAGGCCATAATTTCCCCACGAAAAGGAGTGAAAAAAAAAAAACACAAAGTTGAACACAAAGAAATACATTTAGAAGAATGCAACAACTGTGATATCCGGGCACCATGGACAACCAAAAGGTTAGAACCGTTTGCTTTACATCCTTCAGAATATCTTTTCTTCTATAAATAAGAACAATATAGAAAATTTTCCACAGAAATCTCAGTGGCAAACATTTTTCCAAACGTCTTAATTTGTGTTAGACTAAACAAAGAAAAATACAGGTTTGGAATAATGTGAGCAATTCATTTTGGGGGGGACTATCCCTAAATATCTTGGCATCAGTGTAAACATCTGGATTTAAGGAGACACTTAAAGGTCAGGCTGTATAGAAATCTGTAATCTGTCCAGGTCCTGATATGAATAGTGTGTGCTATCAGAAAGAATATAATACATTCTAGAAACAGCGAGAACGTTTAATGAATATTTCAAATGAGAAAGTACATTGCTACCTATTAGAAATCACACATCTAATGCCAGCTGCCTATCCCTTCAAACAACCATGTCAGAAATTTGAAATAAATCAAATGACAGCTTTGCTGGTACATTATCCTTGAAAATCAAATGAAATGTGGTTGTATTTTTTTGCCACACTAGGTGGCACTGTGGAGTTTCTTTACTGATGGTTTTAAAGTGCCAATTGAGATTTGTTCCCCTCAGTGCCCACTAAGGTCATCATCTCTGAGTTTCATTCAGAATTTCTTGCTTTGACCCCGGCGTTTAGTATATTGTCCGAGCCTGCCCGAGAGGAATAAGATATACAGACATCCCAGCAAGCTGACAAACAAGCGTCATGTACGTTCCACCCACACATGCCGGGATGGAAGCATGACACAGCAGCGCTGGATCTCCCGGACAGAAGCTTTCTTCACATTCCACTTTCATTCACTTTTAATTGGTGCTGTCTCCGGCTGGAATGGGGGAGTCACTCTTGTTTAGCTCTGTCAGAGCCGCGGCACAGCGTGCTGCGCTCATTTCCCACACAACACACTTTCAATTAGTGGCCTGCCTTTCATAGGATGGAGAGGAGGCAGAAGCACTAACAAGTAGTTGGCTAGCTAATGAGGAAGCCTGGAAATGCAGCGGCATGTGACTGGGATGCCCATGAGACATCAGTCACACGACGGGACATTGACAGTACATGTGTTCTTGGAGATCAACCGGTGGCCTTGCCAAGGTCACGGGTTTAACTCGCAGGGAATAGATGTACTGTTTAAATGTATAGCTTGAACACTGCGAGTTGACTTGCGTTTGCGCTGCTTTATGATTTATATACAGGGAAATGCAGACTTTTGTAAGTTGTGTGATTTAGGGCAATTCAACTATTGTATATGTGACATTGGAAGTCGAAGCATTTACAGACGATGGATTTCTTACAATATTGAAACCCTGTCCAAACATTTGCATTTGTTCATTTGGCAGACGCTTTGTCCAAAGTAATATTCACCAAAAAAATCGGTGCAATCCTTGGGATTAAACCCATGATTCTGGTTTGGCTGGTGCCGTTATAACACTGAGCTACAGGAAAGCTTACAGTAATGCCCTTTATAAAGATAAGAAAGACAAAAAGAAGACAGGACGTTTGATTTGATTAGATTTTTCGTTCTTGCATGTATCAGACATGTGAAATAGCAAAAATGTAAATATCAGAAAAAATAAGCCCGCCCAAATGTTAACATAGTTTAAGAAGATGTAACCTTAATGTCATTGTAGTGTTGTGGTTGAAACCGTAGACATATCCAGGGCTATGTATATTCACATTGTTTGGGCTTCAAAAGATGACAAGGGCTGAACATGACTGTCACACTTTCGTGGAAATTCCGATGATTTAATGATGATTCCTTACTGAAGATTGATAAAGACATACTGATGTTTTCGCCTCTTGTCTGTCAGTATCTTTGAAACCGATGTTATTCGTTTAAGCACCGTCATATGACCCCTTTAATACAAAAGTGTCATGTTTTTGGACAACAAATTCTTTCTTGGAAGTATTTAAACTTTACATGGGTAACCATCAAATATTTTGACAAAATTTGACATTTGTATGGACTTCCCCTGTAATAGCAAGCTATGTGTCTTGGAGGCGAAGATATGGCTCATTCTGATGGAAGAGTATGAAAATATGTATGATCATATTGCCATCTTAAAATAAATTTTTAGTCTAGTTTGATTTCAGGAACTATTTTATCATTTTCTCACAAAATAGACACAATACAAACTATTGTCTGATATGATGATTCATGATTTATCATGGCATGGAGCACTACAATTAAAATATAATACATTGCTGCTGTTTTTTTTAACTTTGTATTTTTTGCCATATATCATTATTATAAGTTACCCTCTGTCTTTGTAATTGTGTTTTACAACCAGTTTATAGTATTATAAAAAATTTTTTTATGGATTTTATCAATCCTTACTTTGGACATTCAAGGTTTTGAAAAGACAGCAATTATATATCAGACTATAAAACGTTTGTCCCAATAATGGTACGTCATATGCTTTATACTGTTGTGTTGTCTAACCGTAGACATGAGGTCATCTCAAAGTGAGGAGTTTCCTGGCAGCATCAGTTAAAGCCTTTTAATAGAGGACTGGGTTCAGAGACAACACTGATTTCTAAGATAGTGTGTCATAACCTATCTATCATTAAATGTCTTTTCTATTGCTATAAAAAGAAGGTAATAAAATTTGATTTGTCTACCTAACTGTACTTATGATATAAGAACCAATCCAAGATAGAGAAAAACAGAAAATCAAAAATAAGTGATTGATTCAGGAAAGTGTTTGGCCTGGAGACATTTCATAATTTCATTCAATTCAGAGCCTCTCTTTCATCTCTCCTAAGGCTTGTGGGATTTTAGGCGCTCACAGGCATGCAGATGTTGCAGACATTCTCATTACCCATTTCTTTCATTTTGAATAATCATTCGTTGGACTCGGGATCAATGATGTATAAGAGCACAATTTAAGGCAAGGTTGCCCCAACCCCACCCAGAAAAACTGGGAATCCGGTCGAATCGACTCTGATGTTTCTGCTTTAATTACACCCTACTGAAATCCATCAAGTAAACAGTGAATGATGCAAGGCTGCGAGTAAACAAGAAGGGCTCTGTGACTTCAAAAAGGGCTCTGATCATGCTGGATGCTTCAGTGGAACATCATCAGCTTGCTTAGGCTGTCAGGAGCCCAAAATGTGTCCATGAAAGACAAAAATGCACGAAAAAAGGAAACGATTTGAGATGCCAAATTCAGACCAGTAACAGCCCTGCTAACGCTGTAATGCAGACAGGCTCATCAGATAAAATGTTTACTTATTACCTCTCTGCCAGGAGCATGAAGAGTGCTGAAAAATACACATCAAAAATGAATTAGAGAGAATATAAGAACAATGTGGGTTTTCTGAGCGTTTTGGTGTGGCCCAGTTTTACGGCTTTTCTTTGTCATAGAAAACAGCGTGTAAATTTATGTTATACTTCACAAAAGAAGTCTTTGTGCATTTGCTTTATGTTGATTTCTATGAGTGTGAGGGTGGATGTAGATTCACAAGCTTTAAAGAAGCGGCCCAATTGAAGTGTCAGCATGCAGGCATCTTCTGTCATTTCTTCTTTAGGGTCCTGGAAGCATTTAGCTGAATGTTTGCTAGAATTTACATGTATGGGCTCAAGATATGTGAAGTCCCATAGCGAACTCTTTTAATGGTTCACAAAAGAGGGATTTGAAGAGGATCTCTCTTTATTACCTGTGAAAAGACCAAAATAATAATTGTACGGCCATTTACACACGCTGCTGTCTTTGAAACTAACTTCTGCACACAAAACATATATTTTGAAGAATGTTGGTAACAGAACGGCATCAACCACTGGTCTAGTACCTATACAAAGATGTTGATGATACCGCCATTGTTTGCCTACCAACATTCTTTAAAATATTTTCTTTTGTGTTCTGCAGAAAAAAGTCATACAGGTTGGACATGACAAGAGGTTGAGTACATGATGAATTTTTTTGAGGCAAACCATCACTTTAAAAAACACTTAAATCACTTTATCCTTCTAAAAAACTCCAAGCTTTTTCATCAGCGCTATCATTTGCTTCCCCGTTCTAATGTTGGAATTTAATAATGTGGTAATAATGGAAGACAAACTGTTCAGCAGAACAAGATTCCCATAGCCGCACTGACAACCATTGTTTATGGATCTTTTATTCCAGATCCGTAGTGGCAAAGTCGTCGTAGGTTAAAAGATTGTTGTCCATGCACACAATGCTGTTTATCAATTCAAAATAAGTCTGACACAACATATGCTCAGGCTAAAGCTACTGAAGCAGAGAATTCATCATAGAAAGGGCACATCCCCTGTCTTCTCCAGCAGCTAGTCTGGGATTTAGATAGACCAAATACACTTGGCTGGCGAGAAACAATAGAGTATGCCTGACATCGGTCAGAGTTCAGACTTTAAGCGGATTCGAGCTCAGAACACTGCGAGAATGCAAACATGGAGTGTGCCAAATGTCTGATGTCTTCAGATTGAGTCTTGCAGAATTGTTGTGTTCTTTCTAAAGTATAGCTGCGTTCTCTCTCATGAGCATTTGGTAAATGAAGGCTCATTAATCTTTACGCAAACAGCAGTGTCATTTGTTGCATTCTGCATGCTTGTGACTGAAAGTTGGCAGAATCTGCCCAACTTCATGCCCTGCTTCTGATCTGTTGGTATTAATTGTTTATTCAGGATCCATGCCACTATTCGATAAGTCTCAAATCCCTCGCAGGCAGTCTTTCCAGAGCACGTCTCTTCAGCCAGAGGTAAACAAATTTAAGACCTGAATCCACTTTGTGAACATGGCAATGTGTTTACATCTATAATCAACTTATACAAAGAAAACTTTTGGGTTTTAAAGAGTTTGGATTTATGGCAAAGTAAAGCCCTGCTTATGCTTTAAGGGTCAAGGGTGACATACAACAAATACAGCCACGGAAAAATAATTACTATTTTAATAATTACATTTAATCATAGTTTTTGCATGTTATGTCAATCCTGGTACACTGTTTGTTAAATTATAGAAAATATACTTAGGAATGACAAAGGCAGCTATATTGATGTGAAAATCAAAATAGAAGGCTCATGAATGTTGAAAATCAAGTTTATCCAATTACATTTTTTAACCGAAAAACAAGAAAACATTAATTCAAGATCTAAAAACTTGTCATGTTGACCAGTTTGTCTGGATGTTATTTCTTGAAAACAAAACTAAACATTTTACATTTATTGTAGGTAAAAAATATGGGAATAGTATAGAATGTTTGAACGCAACAACATAAAAAACGTTGAAGCACATGATTGTATCTGTGGCCAAAACTTAACCAGTAAACACTTCACAGTAGAGTGATTCACAATAGATTAACAAAATAAAAAATACTCTCAATTGATATGTAAATAATAATATCAAGCTAAACATTTGTCTAGCTGGTGTTAATTTGGGTTGTCAGTAGAAGATACAGTTACACAACCCATTCATTTAATATTTATTATTAAAACAATTAATACAATTGTATATTAATTATGTAATACATATATTTAAAATACAATAGAATTCAACATTGTTAATTTTATACAATGACATGCAACACGTTTTATATTTAAAACACTCAATATACAATAAAATGTAATTTAATTATTTTGTTTATTTAATATGATTCCAATAACATAAAATTCTTTTAAATCAGAAATTCTGAGAAATTTAAAAAGGATTCTTGAATGGACCCTTGTTTGTAGTGTCATTTTTTGGCAACAGCAAACATTCAAAAACAAGAATAATAACGGAAAATAATTGGTATCAAAGCTGCAAAAATTTAATATGAAGGGTTTTGTTTTCAGTTTGCAAAGTTTTTTTTTAATTTACACAAATCTAATAGTTAAAAAAATCTAATACTATCTCCAGAAGTTATTACATTGTGCGTTTCCTTTGTCCTTCTTTTAGTTCCTTCCTTCATTCTTTCTTCCTTTTCTTTAATTTGTTTGCCGGGACTTTCAGTTGTGTACTTGATAGTCCAAATATTTCAGCTGCCCACCTCTTTGATGACACAGGTAGAAAAAGATTAGTTCCCATTTACTAAGTCCCTCCAATCTGACTTTGATGAATGGCCAGAACTTGCCCGATCCTTATTGGTTCAAATTGAATGTAATCAAGATGAATGTTTCTTCTGGGTCCAATTATGTTCCTGGCCTACTGCTGGTTAAGATTCCCTCGCTTTACCGCCAAAAAAAGATCAATAAGTTATTTATTGTTTTCATCCCCTTTTCAGAGAATGTAGGGATTTACAGTATGGACGCCCCCTTGAAAGTATCCCTTTTATAGTCCTCCGATCACATCCCGCCTCTGCATAATGATCCAACATTCCATGTTGTTAGATAACTGCTTAAACAGTAATGGCCTGGGAGGAAAACCAATCTCAGACTGGATGAGTAAGCCCACGTTCATGCTTTAGAATGAAAAATCCGATAAACATCTGGTTCTATTGCTAAAATCTACAACTCACATTCTTTTTCTATTGCTATTAAAAAAACTAAACATACCAAACCAAATTAAGGCTGAAATTACTTAGTACCGTTAAATCGGAGAATGTCAGGGAAGTAATCTATTCAACGGTGAGTTTTAATTTTAAAGGGATCAAATATTAGTCAAACAGCTCACAGTAGGCTTTCCTTTTCATAATAACCAAAGCTTAGCAACCCAGAGGGCAATTCTGCATTATTTTCGGATGCCATGGCTTACCATCATATTTGGGCAGTTTTCCTTACAAAATAATGCCACGTGTTCATAAATATCCAGATTGTGTGTCAGTCTGCCACAATATAACTTGCATTTTGTCTTGTTATATATTGGACGCAGTTTTGCAGAAACATTATGCAAAAGAAGATATTTTTAAGAATGTTGGTAGCCAAATAGCAGAGACATCCTTTCACTTCTTTCATATGGGCACAAAACACACGCAAGCGAATGGGTACTGGTTACCAACATGCTTCATAATATCATATAGGTTTGAACAGAAAGAGGTGTTTTATAGGAAATAATCACAGAATATATAAGTGAAGAATCACTTTAAGTGATGTCAAACGGAATATACAAAAAGTGGATGATCAACGACTGTTTTATTTATAATAGCTGTTTACGAGTCCCTTGTTTGTCTTGAGTCATTAAGCTGTCAACAGCATCTTGTTCATAATTGATCCATCTTTTCGCACTTTGTTTTAAGATAAAAATAATGTGAGCTACTTAATGCAGTAAACATTGCAGGGCTTGCATTGCATACTAATGTATTCAGTATAAGATGTACAACTGTTTTGATGAAAGCTGGCAATCTTACATTCCACTTAATGCATTTAGCTGATGTTCTTATCCTAAACAACGCACACCATCTTAATGACTAAGACAATAATACAATGTCTCTGTACAAACATACAATGTCAACTGTTGGATCAAGGAGAGAAAAGTGTAGAGGAGAGAACTTAATCATTTATTTCCTTCAATAGAAAATGATCGATCCATCCATTCTTCCGCCTTTAGAAGTAATATGTTGAGTTAATAGTGAGATACTGTACATTAGTACTGACCTGTGCTTCATGTGAAGCCTGTGACGTTATGTTTCTTTTACTTGTCTGTGGTTCAGTGCTAGGGGGGCAGACACTTGGTTTGGGAATTGCGCATTTGAAACCGGTGCTCTACCTCTGCATTCAAATGAAGACCTTGTCACACACCGAATCCCCGGATTGTGCGTGCGGAGACTAATATAACGCCAGCGGCCTGACTGCTGGTGGTGCTTGATAACCAGTCAGACAAATGGTTGATTGTGTCTCAGACGGCTGCTAACCGCATTCAATAGGCTCACAAACACATTCACACACTTGACAAGGCCGGAACGCAGAGATATACACACAAACTCACAAGTAGACACATGCATATATATATTTATATATATTTACACTCAGATAGGAAGTGAGTTACTGACATCAAAATAGGAAGACCATTAAAATCTGCATGCTTGCATTGTCTGCTGTATGCATAAGGAGCCCGGGTAGGGTTTGGGGAGTGGACAGCGTGCTGTCAGGAACGCTCCAGTCTCTCGCTGGCAGGGTGTCAGCACCCATTCCAGGAGCGGTGATGTCTCACTGTTGACGACAGACCAGGGGGAAGATGGGCCATTGAAGCAGGTAGCAGGTAATCACGAAGACGAGAGTTGAATAGAGAGAAAAGGAAGAGATAGAATCCAGAGGATAAATAAGGAGCATGGTGTGTAATCCACAAGTCGGAATTATTTTCCCTGTCATTCCCACTGAGGCATTTGGTTCCCGAAGAGCATACATCTCTTTGAAGAACATTAAGCATTTGTAGAGACTTGAATTTGTGAATAAGATCTAAAAAAAATTATACACAAGCTTTGTATCATATATTGTGTTTAGAGCCTTATCAATTTTGCAGATAGTTAAATTTGTGTATAAAATTGATATGCTACACATAGAATATAATATTTATTCTTGCCAAATGAGTTCCTTTAATTGTGGTGCCATATTAATATATTTAAGATAAAAGTTTACAACTTTTTTTAGCTTTTAGCTTACCTACTTTTGTTATGTGCTTATCTCATTTTTTAATATTTTAATATAAGGTTATTCATTTTTTCCAGTTAATAATTTGAGTTCCTAAATTTAAATGGACAATTCCTCCAAAAACCTCACCCTCAATTTGTATATAAATGTCTTTGTTTAGTTGAACACAAAAGAAGATATTTTGAAGAATGTTAAAATGGTAGCGCCTTGATTACCATTGAAAATTTTCAACTTTAGTAGACAATGATGCCCTAGAAATCTCAGTTGCTGACATATTTTTCCTAACTGTGTTTCTTGGTATTCACCAACGAAGAAACAACAAAGAATTGTATACAGGTTTGGAACTTAAGTTTAAGCCATTAATGACAGCATTTTCATTTTTGGGTGAACTATTCCAAAAAATCAGAAATAAAAATAACTATTTAAGCCAATGTTTTATTTGATTTAAATAAACTATAATGTTAAATAGTAAACTATAATTAACCTGCTTACCAGTTTCGGTTTGTATTATTCATTCATTATAATTGAGGGGTTTTTAAATATTATTTATTACTACTTTAGCTTAAAAAATGTAAATTATTTCCTATTATCTGGTGCCTTCTCAATCACATTTGAGATTGAGTCTTGTGCTGCCATTAGGCAATCTGAATCATCTTTATTTCCTTTCCTGTGGCTGCAAATCTTAATTTTTTAATTTTTAAGCTTAAAAATGACAAAGAAACTAAATTAAGACGGAGCTTACTAGACCATTACAATAAATACAGCCAAACATGGCCAGTTGCAAAAAAAAAATGCTTACTAATTTACTTTACCAGAGGTGTTTAATATTTAAACAGAATGCCTAAGGTGTTACAGGAAAATGTTGCTGAAAGCGTAACCCCGGGCTAACATTTTTTTTTACCTTAATTACCAAAGATATCTTGACACACACACAAACAGACCAAAACACACAATTTCTCCCAGCGTGAAAAAAAACTTTCCTATAGAACCACTTGAATTATTGATTTGCTGTTTGAATGCAATGATCTCTCATTGTTTTCAAAACATTGAGAATATCTATTATTAATATTTTCCCATGTGAGTGATCTTTCTCTCTTGCAATTCTGTATGAATGAAACATGAGATGTCCATACAATATGTCTGAGCTTCTGTCCGATTGCGTTGTCCTGTATACAACATAAACTAATTATTTTGAATAAATGAAGAATTCACTGCAAGAACAATATGTTCCTAAGGAACTTTCAGTAGTTCAGATTATCATGCATGATAATAAAACATACATATGCTTGAATATTTCCGCCATCTTCATTTCAAATTCTCTTTCATTGAAACGCATTTTCCCAAAGGAGATAATTACTCGCCAACACCCAGCACCTATTGCTCCAAATGAGCTTGGGCTCTATATATCGCATGAGGTTATGTTATTCCGAGAGGGGAAAACAGGGATCTATGTTGAGTCAGATACAGGACACATACAACGTGTTTTCAATTACTGTTCGTGCTGAAGCCACGTAGCAGCATTATCTGATTAAAGATGTAAGACGCCCATACTAGAGTCTAAGAAAATAACATGTAAAATCTTTCCGAATTAATTTTGTCGATTTGAAGCCTTATTAAGTTAATTATGTATATATGCCAACCGATTGCTGCTAACAGCAAAGCGCCAAAGCTTAAGTTTATCCTGATTAAAGTTTCCGACAAAGAACTTTCAAAGCCGGACAAGCAGTCTCACCGCGGAAGTGTCTCCAATCTGATCGGGGCCGTCGGGTTTTGGAAAACCAACAGAGAGTTATATTTAAAGTACGAAACAATATTTCTATATACTGAAATGCAGCCTCGCTTTATTTTGTGGCAGGCCGAGAGACACCATCTAACCTAGATCCCCTGATTTATGTTAAGGTGTCAAACAAAGTTCTCCAGACTTCTCCCCTGTTGACGGCACAATTCTGGACTCCTATTCTGGACTCCTATTCCTTTTTGTATAATTAAAATGGATCAAGGGATGTCTTGACAATAGTTGTTATGACCGAACCTAAATGTGGGTGTTTCTTTGTATTTGTGTGTGTATGTGTAAAATGAGTAATGACCCCCGAGAACGAGCCTCAAGGCCGTGTCAGGGGCGATATGACTGTCACATCTGGGACAGAAGCCTCGGAGCGGTGAACCGTTTTGCAGCAAAGGCTTTAAGCCAAAGCACACATCCCAAACGCTGAAGGTGCCATTATCAAAGGAATTATGTTGTTGCAATTAATCATAGAAGAAAAACTGGAGTTAACGCAGTTTTTAAAGCCTATAAAGGAGACGCTGTTAAAAAAAAGAAAATGTTTGCTGTTAATGTGCTCTCAGCGTAGCTCTAAACTGCTCCCGGCTAGGGTTGAGAACCCTCCGATGCATTTTAGCTGGGCTTTCAAACTATCGTACGCTCGTTTAGGAGAGGGAAAAGCCGTTTAACAGTACGCCTCCCCTGGCACCGTCCTATAAGTGATATTATAGAAATGGCAATCACGAAGCGCGCTTTTGTCCCAAAAGTGCTGTTACGTAGCATGAAGGCCAACTCGGAGGTCTGACTCTAATGTGGAGCATACTTTCTCTGATAGCACACTGCATCTTTTTACCTGACCCCCCTCTTGGAAGTATGCAGCCATGCAGAGAGGCTTCTAATAACTTTTTTTACACTGTGGGCTGTTCAACACAGTCATGTGATGAATCCTTGCAGCGCTGGGCCAGGGTCGAATCTCAGAGTCAACTTCTTTCAGTCTTTCAGTGAATTTGATGACCTTATGGGAGAAGAAAAATATGTGTGGGCTTACAAGCGGTGCAAGGAAAGGGATTTTTGGTACTGGTAAAGGTAAAACTTGGTTTATATTACCATATGTTTTAACTGTTTGGAAAACAAGCAATGCGTCTTTATTAAGCAATACAAGTATTTAGGTACGGTTAACACTTAATGTACCAAAAATGATTTATAAAAAGATTTTATATCATACTTTGAAAAAGAACCTGTCGTAAAATGTTATATTATTCAGAAAATTAAACTCAAATTGAATACCAGGTTACCTAAATCCGCCAAACAGAGAGATTGTTAGTATATACACAGTTGTTGTGGCTGTTTTATTGACACATCAAAGCCTAAACCATACTTGAAGACAACCCATTTTTCAGATTTCTTTTTCAGAAGCGGTATATACACTTAAAAAATAAATTTATATTATATATCTATGTGATTTAACAACAGGTAACATAAAATATTAAGAGCTTGGTATAAATATAAAGATGTATATTTGACATAAAAATCTGTATGCTGGCAAATGCTTTGTGATATGATGAATTTCATGATAGGTGGGTCACGATTCAATATATTACAATAGTTTCAATTCAACTCAAATTTCGACATTTTGCAATATATATATGTTCTTAAAACAGTGGGCAAAACACATTGTTGTGTCCAATTTATGGCATTCTTCATCTGTTTTTTTTTACACATTATGTTAACAATGTTGAATTCCAGTATTTATTTGTCATCTTGCTTGCACATCATTACAGAACACACTAAATATGTTGATATGTTGAATTTAATTTATTTAGTTAATTAAATCATACAAAATGGCATTTTAACGTCTTTTTAAAACATTGTATTATTTCAGTGGATTAGAATTTCGATACACTATCCTGAAAAAATTATGTAATAGTTAGTTGTATCGATATTTCTGCAGATCCTTTTTTTATCCATAGATGGTATGTAGCGATGTACTTCTTGTTTAGTATTGGTTCCACTTTAAATATATTAATTTCCATTGTGACTCTTGCCTTTTCATGCATATATATTATCTATTGTGCAATAAAGCAAATCTGGAATGGTGTGATTTCTCGAATTCTTCATTTTGCAATGCATTCCTATCAACATAATTTGCAACCTTGTCCACAAAGGAATTTCCTTTCATGATTTTACAACTTAAGAAATTTTTATATTTACTTTATCTTAAAAGGTAATTGTGACCACGTAATGAGATTCTCTCTCTTTCTAACACGAGAAGACAACAGAGGGGAACAAGAGATAAAGTCATTATTAGCTTAATGAGCCTGTGTGCTTATCAGAGGAGCAGCACATCATAACACATGTAGGTGCTAATTTCCTTTTCATAAAGGCCAAAACCAGCACCTTCAGATAGATTGGGTGTGTTGAGAAATCCTTAAGGGTGTACTGCGTAGGTAGAAGGAGATGTCAGCGACTTGCTTATACTCTTTCATCTTTTTTCAGTATGGCTAATTTCTCACTGGTCGCTCATTTACTGTGCCTCATCCTACTCGTATCACACCGTTCATTCCGGCACAGCAAAATAATCACCCAAGTCCTATCCTTTAAACATAAATCAGAGTAATGCGAAAATAATGCTCTCCAAAACATAATGTTGAAAATCGTTCGAGTTCTGCGATGGCACATTTGTAACAACACGGGCAGTTTTAAATTGTCATTTTAAAAATGGATTAATCTCTGAGACGTCCTGGTGGAGATTTAATACGTCCTTCGTCTCGCAGGAAGGACAGGAAAACATTGGGTGGCAGCTTATGATAGGTGAATTAAGGTTCTTTCTGCAGGGCAAGGTGGCACGCCCAGTCAACCATTACATGGTCATTATTACATCTAGAAATGATTGATCTTTTAAGAGCCACTGCTCAGAACACCTTAACAATTAACTCACTAGCTATTAAAGTTTGGCAGAACCGCGGAGAGCTTCAAATAAATCACATCATTTTACATCTTCTGCGTATCAGGTGGCTTGGAACAGATATGCCATAGCATATTGAATCTATTTCTGGAATGATGGTCCTTCTTTAAATCTGTCTGGTCTTTGCTAGCAAACATTTTTACGGGTGAGTCACATATAAAATATATATGACTCACAGCTAGAGGCCGGTTGTTTATGTTTGTCTTCTCGTTTTTCATAAATATAGAGCTTTGGCACAACAGTGATTGAATGCTTGTGTATTAAATGTAACTGTATATTTACAGTTACGCAAGTAATATTTATGAAATGTGGTTATTTGGAACTTTTTACAACACTTTAAATGTATGGTGGATTAGTAAATATAAAAAAGTAAACAGTTACATTAACTTAAAAAAAACCCTAAATAGATGTTTTTCAGTGTTTTCATAGTTTATAAAAAAAATCCAGCAGCTTATTTCTTTAAAATTTACAAATATGTTTATGTTATATAAAAATGTTTTTATTTAACAAAAATACATTCGTAAGTTTATCAGATTTTTCTATTTTTTAATTACATATGTAAAAAATGTAAAAAGTATATTGAATCAATTTGAAAGCTTTAAAATGTACTCTTTTTTAAGTGTTTAATGTCTTACAAAAAGTACCGGTAAATATTCTTGATTCAGGTGTACAATTCAGAGATTAAGCATGCAACATTGTGATGATTGAAAAAGCAATAATGAACATTAATAATAAACAAATACAAACAATTATAGTGATAAACATTTGTCAGTATTTACTCACATTCTTTTCATTTCAAGTAGATATTACCGTATTCTGCAAAATCCAAAAGAAGATATTTAGAAAAATGTTGGTAACAGTCAATTTGTTCGTATGGATTGGATTATATGAACAAAAAGGAATGGAAGTTAATGAGGACCGCTGTTGTTCAGTAACCAACATTCTTCGAAATATATTCTTCAGTCATACACGTCATACACAAATGCCAAAATGGAGAGCAAAAAATTACGGAATTTCCATTTTTACGTGGACTATCCATTTAAGCGGGTAGTAACAAAAGCATGTGTGCATACTTTGTTTCTCTCTGAACTTTACAGTTACTGAGATCTAATCCTGGCGATAACTTTAGTAAGGTCACAAAGGTATGATTAAGTGGAACCATTTGTATTATCGTTCGTATCACATCCTAAATATAGCCCAAACAGCCATCTGTAAACCATCTCACTGTGGTGATCAAGAACTTTGGAAGCCTGCAATGAAACAGATGTGTGTCCTTTCAGGTTCCACCTTTTTCTGACAATATTCATTGTCTGGTGAAGTGAAGGTAAACAGCATTGCATATCATCTGTATCAGCACCATGCAGACAAGCATTTAGACTTTATGATGATACAAGCCTCTTCGGTTGCTCCGATACTTTAGTGATGCTCCTGTGTGCACCCACAAATTTCTTCCTCGACGACTGACTCGCTGGTTTTAGTAGTTAGTCTAATTACAGTTGGCTAATTGAATTTTAATTGCATAGTTACTCAGGGTCTGTTTTAAAATACAATCACGCATACACTTAAAATAAAAAATGAAAGAGCACAACCGGTTGTTGATTAATTGTCGCATGCACTTAATTTAAGTCGCTTATTGTGCCATTTGGTTGTCAATGGATAAACTTCACTCCTCGCGGCAGTGAAACGCTTAATATTGCACTTCAAAGGATTTCAGCCGGACCGAAGACTTGGCAGATGTTGGCGATGTTTAATGAGCGAGTTGATTTTCCACCTCATTGGCCAGCGGTGGTTTCCAGGAGAAAGTGAATTTTGTCTGTCTTATATGGGCCGAGATCATTTTGGAGCATGATGTCAGATGTGTTATGTCAGAGCAGCCAAAACCATTTGGCTTCATCTAAAGGAAGACTTAACATAGTCCAACTTTGATGGCTAAGTATAATAAGAGCACTGAGTACACTTTAAGGTCAGGTCTAGTAAGTACATATTCCTAATGTGTTTAAATTGATTAAGTTCATCTAAAAGTGTACTCAAAAGTGTTTTACATTTGGAACAAAAGTAGTGTGTGGAAATCGTACACTTTAAGTACATTTGAAGGGATAGTGTAAGGCTCTAGACTACCTTTTGCACTGGTTGCATTGGTTTTTCAAGCACATCGCATTTACGTCCAACCATTTTTTGCAAAGTACACATACTGGAGTACATAAAACCCTCTGAATATATATTTGTAACAAGTAAACTGAACCAACTATTTTATCTAATACAAAACCTTGTTGACCGTGTTGAAAGGCAGGGTCTACTATTTCTGGTAGTCAATGTTGACAATGTTTTCAATGTCGAAATCACCAACACAAACACAAATCCTACAACAAAAGGGCAAAACAATAAAATAAAAAAGCCCCTTACACATGTCATCTGACTATTGCACTCTTAAGCACTGTAGTAAACTGTTTTCTTTGTTCTGCTGAACCCAAAAAAAGATATTTTGAAGAATGTTTGTAAACAAACGGTTCTGGGGCAGTATTGCTTTCTAAATGTCTTTGTTTGGTTGGACAAAAAAGACGATATTTTGAAGAATGTATGAAAGCATACATTTCTTGGACATCGCTGACCACTACCAGAAAGTAAATAATTTATTTTTGTGTGAACCTCCCTTTATGTCTACTGTAGTGCACTTTTTTCCACTTGGATGCCAATCGAAAGTGAACTGGACATAACATAGGTCATTAACATAAAACTTTTCTAGAAAAATACATGTCAGTAAAAGGTATAGTTTACCCTTAATAAAATATTTGTCACTATTTAATCAACTTTTTGTTGTTCCGAGTAATTTTTTTTGTCAACAAGATGAGATATTCTTAAGAATGTGGGACAGCAAAAAATTCTGGGGTACTTTTGACGACCATTCTTTTTCCTTCTATGGTAGTCAATGTGGTCCAAAAGCTGTTACTGTTATGGGAATTATTCGAAATATTTTTCTCTGTGTTCAACTAAACAAATATATGTATACAGATTTGAAACAACTGGAGAGTAATACAGTTTTGAGTAAATTATTCCCTTTAAGTAAATCACCAAAACATGGTCTCACCACATAGCCTTTTAGAGAAAAGCCCCATCTAGACACAATTAATGAACTTTTAACGTCAGTAAAGTAAGATTAGAAGAACATCAATGCTAATCTTAGTTTTGAATGCTGGTCTCAGCGGTTCCTTTTCCTTCTAGATGCACTTCCATAACTCCTGTATCATCCTGGTATCATTGATGTGTGTCATTCATCAATGAGGATGCCAGAAAGCACTACTCTATCTCATTTTGCACTGGGACTGTAGAAATGGATCTGAATGGAAACTAATGTGGTGGTTAGGCTCAAAAAAGTTTGGAGTTGGATGGCGTGTGGGCCGTAGTGCCACTCCACCGCATGAGAAGCATTACAGCGGCTCTTAGGCAGCTCAGCCTGATGTGCCAACGATGGCTGCCACTGTGCAAAATCTGAGGTAATTGCCTCACCACTATTTCTATTAAATCCACAATATTCTCTCATGTGGAATCCATATCTGGCGATTCCAATTCTCTAGTAATGAAATTGCTCTCAGAAATGAGATGATTCTGTGTCTCATCCAATGTCGGACCATTTAGTTTTTTGTACGTTGTCATTACACCAAATGCAGTCTTTTTTACATTATACCGTTTTGTCCCAAAAATTGGAAATATGATCACAATCCTTTATACAAATCGCATGCATGTATCTTTTTTACCTTATGAACTTTATATCCCAAAAGGGAATAATGTCATTCTTACAGCTCAGATTCAAACCCACGTCCCTTCTTATCTAACTGTCACGAGCATATGCTCTACATCTCTAACATACGCACGCTTTCCATATCAATTTCATGTTTGATAAATAATGCCATCATTTCAGGTCAAAGACAAAGGAATCCATGCATACTGTATTCCCTGCTGGTACAAGATGACCTTTTCCAAACCTCCAGGAAATGCATAACACTGTTAAGCGCATGTACTGCCCTGTTTGTTCATGCAGAACCGTGCACGCCATTGCATTGTTATTTCAGGACGTATTCCCGTCCGTATTAGACAAAGAGTTATGAGCAGGGGACACGAGCGAACCGAATTCACACATGGGCGAGAAAACAAGCGAGCTGTTAATGCACGTATAATTAAACAGTCCTCCACAGCAACTCAACACACCGCCAAATAATTCTCTCAGGTTCTGAGGCTCGGTTGTGATGTCCAATTAGTTGTTGCCAGCCACATCTTTCCAGCCGTCAATGCGTTTCTGTCTAATGAAGGCCTTTTTAATGAACCCGTGGGTTCACATTCAAGAAACGTAAATACATTGCAGACACACATTCTCATTAAATGTATGATGGTGAACACGAACATATAAGGTCTCATAGACATCAGTAGACTTTGTGTGTTTACACTGCTCCCACGGTAGTTTTTTTTTGCAGTTTGTCATAAGCAAGAGAGAATATTTCACACAAATTATGCGGCTTTTGGTCATTTTACTATGGAGCAGTGGCCGGTATGTTTATTCATCAGCAGGGGGCAGTGAGGGAGTAACTATGACAAATAAAGAAGTTGAAGAGTATTGTGTATTTTATTATGTCACTGTAGAGAAATGGTCAGCAATTCTATTTGAAGTCGATAACTTATGTTTATGGCATTACCATTGACATGTTTAGTGTATAGAAATTGCTTGATAGAGAAAAGGTCACCAGGAACTGATTGCATACCCAATGATCTTATTTTGTGTTTACCAAAAAAAAAAAAAAAAAAAATATATATACACACACACACACACACACACACACACACACACACACACACACACACACACACACACACACACACACACACACACACACACACACACACACACACACACACACACACACACACACACACACACACACACACACACACACACACATATATATAAACATACCCATATTTATTTTTGTACAAAATAAAAATACAATAGTTTTCAATAATAGTAGTCAGTGGTGGCCTGGGAATGCCATTGCTAACATTCTTCCAAATATCTTTCCTTGTGTTCCGAACAACCGAACAAAGACATTAAACCAAGTTTATACAACATGGGGGTGAGGAATTCATGACATAATTTTCATTTTGAGTGAAAGCCCTTTTGAAAAGCTTTATTTTAAGGGCTATCCACAAAGCAGAACGTAAAACTAATCTATTTACACATTTATCTTCCATAAAAGATATTTCTTCTCTAATCATGTGTAGAAAATGTCAGATATATTTGATGAAAACTTTATAAGACATTGTTTAAAGGTTTCGCCTAAAATGTCAAATAGTGGAAAAAATGTCATGGCGGAACTTACGGGTCCTCGAGGCAAAATTGTTCCCGGGCGAAGACGTGGAGTCTTGTGTGAAATCTTTAAACCGATGTTTTGGATGTTGCAGATTGCCCTCTTGTTGCTAGGTAACCATCCATCCCAGAATGACATAAAACGCAATAAGATACAGACCCTAAAAATGATGGTGATTATTATCCAAATTTTTGATCGAAAAAGGAAATTTCCTCACTTACTGATGTCATGCCGAACTGGTTTGAATTACTTTCTTCTGCCTGATTCAAAAATATATTTTGAAGAATGTGGGAATCAACATTGGCCTCCAATGATTTCAATTACACGGATACCAAAAATCTTATTTTGTGTTCCACTGAAGATACATGAGGGCGAACAAATGACAGCGTTTCATTTTGTGTAAACAATCCCTTCAATATGTTAACATCTATGTATATTATATCATAGTGTTATCTGATTGAGTTATATGGGACCTCAAGTAAATCTGTTGTTGTGTTCAAGCTGTTACAGTAAACACTACCTCCCTGCTTCTGTCTTGGTCTCCTATTGTCTTAAATCATTGCCTTCCATTTATACCTCGTTCTCTTTGTCATCCCCACCTTCTGGCTCTTGTACACAGACACATGTAGTCACACACATACAGAGATGGCCCTCGCATTCATCAGGCAATAGAAGGGCTGAATGACAATGGCTTGGAAGCTGAGCCGCGGTGTCCACCGAGGCAACATGCATTATGGAGGAAGTGTCTGTACAGAGAATGCGAGACGTTCGGCAGGGGCTGCATCCCTGAGCTGAAACACATGGCAAATGTAGAAAGATCCTATGCTCCCCTTCAAGTTTTGGCCTCATTTTATCTCAATGTGCTGTCATGCCAGCCTGCCAGCCGCGCCAATTCATTATCAGCCTCTCTGACATGCGTGTGGAATAATCACGTACTGTAATCCATTATTCCATAGCTATATATACTGACTGAAAAGGATTGCTTCATGGAAATGAGAACATGGAAATGTTTTACGTATTCGCTTATGCATGAAGAATCAGAATTTGAGGTTTTGTCTTTTAGCAGCCATTTTTTATTATAAGAGCTGTGTCTAAACATTTGGAATTAAGTGTAAGCCCATTTGTGGCTTGGAAAACTAGATTTATAGTTGTACCGATAAGTGTATCGAAGAAATGGTTTCAGTAAAGCTAAGGATTTACGTTGCAGGTCTGCGTCTATTAAATCACACATTTTAAACACAAATGTGAGTCGTTTAAACTTAATATGGTAATGAATTACTCACCCTCAAGTTGTTTGTACAATTCTGTGTTTATTTGAACATTAAGAAAGATATTTGGAAGAATGTGAACTGGAATTTCTTGGACACCATCTTCCATAGAAGAGAACATATTTTATCTTTTTTGTGATGTAAAGCAAAAATATCTGCTGTTCTTCTTTCTACTATGATCATCAATGATGCTCCAGTTGCTGAAATTCTTCCAAAAACCTTTCTTTGTGTTCAGCAGAACAAAGACATCTTAGAAATCCTAGCTTTGGAGCAACTTGAGATAATTCATGACACAATTTTCCTTTTTCAGCACACTATGCCTATAATACAGAATTTCTTAAACCTTCTTAAGATAAAAGAGCCTATTGTTTGGTGATAAAATTATTAATAATTATATGTTCTGAATCCTCAACTATACACAAATGCCATTAAATCTTCAAAGAATGGATTATTAGTACTATTATTTACCTTGTTGTAGGGGGGCAATTCCCGGGGTGGACAGGTGGAACATGTCCCACTCACTTTTTAAAAATATCTACTTCATGTTAATGCTTTATTTTTCACTTATCTGACCATGCAAATGGCCCAGACCTTTGCTTTGCAATCTCATTGATTTCTGCAACTGTGATTAAACATTCAAAGCTAATAAAAGTTAAATTCTTAAATATGTGGTATGCATAAATAGTGCTCAAAAACAGATACTTAGATAGCGGTCTCCACTGAAATGTGAGTCGAAGGCTTTTCCCACAAACAATATCAGCAACATTAACAAATGCATGAGCAGAGAACAACGTCAGCTTCATTTTGCTGGAAATCTTTCTTATCCAAAAAACACAAACGTGTTTATTATGTAAGTGATTTGATCTGCTATGTTCTACTATTTTGCAATACAGTAAGTCAATTTATGTTGTTAATAGATATTAATTAAAAAAAGGGGCTTTAACAGATTTCATTATGAAACATATGGTCTTTTTGATCTCAGGGTGAACACATTTAGATTTTAATTTCTAAAAATATTCTTTATGAATAAAGGACACTTTAGCATGTTAACCCTTATTTACCCTGATATTAATGTAAAGGTTGTAATAAACAGACACCTCTCTGCACTGGAGAGCTGAGGGCTATTACCGTATAGAAAGTAATAAGTGGGCATAATTATCTAACAAGTATGGCCATATTTTTTTTACCATTTAAAAAAATCTGAACCAGAGTTAACTCAAACCTCAGTTTTAAAGCTGAATGAAAATCCTTCAATTATGCTGAATTTACTCTGTTGACTTTAATAACATAATTATAGTTTTTTGCAATCCAGTGAGTAATAAATTCATTATAGCATTGGTCGATATTAACATCAATATCTCTGTCAAAAATGACACATTTTGTTTTCGATTACAGCCAAGTACCTCCAAACATTTACAGAACTTCTGAACATACACATACATTTTTTTTATATTAATAATTATGAAGATGCTACTTTGAATGGCTGGCGATTTTGCAACTTAAAATTGGTTATTACACACCACACATTTTTGGTCACCCCCACCTGTCAGAATGAAGTTGCACCTCTTGTTGCCACGCGTCTTTCCTCCCAAAGTCTGTGAAACACTTTGCTCAGTTCCTCTTCAAGCACCGCCTCCCAGTGAAACTTGGATTGGTCATACGGTCTAGTCCACTCTTATTGGTCAACTCGGATGTCAGGTACTCTATCACCAAGAGTGATGAGGCTGGCATTTGAATCCATTTGATTCCGATCACGCTTCTGACGACATGTCATGGAAGTTACTCAATGACTTCAAAACTGGCGTTTGCTGTTTTCCAAGACGTCGGATTTCTGTTAAACACGATAACTCGCTCTATCGTGAACTTTGACATAGTTTACATGTACAAACAGAAACACACAAAGGAAATTTAAAATGAGGTTTTGAATCTGAGAGGCACTTCTAGGCCAAAACCAAGAGCATAGCAATGGCAGGATTTCATGTGTATTAAAAGTATATCAAGTGTCTATATTTTGAAACCAGTTTCTACTTCAGAACTTGAATCGCATTTCAATAAATAATTCAACAGAAAACTTATTTTTTTGAACAAGTTTGAGAACCATCATAATCAAAGATGGAATTCATCAAATGTTGCAGATTCGCTCATTACTCAAGTTTCAAAGATGCATCACAGTCAGACTCCTGCAGTATTTACCTCGGCGAGATAATAAATCTAGTCTTTGAACAACACAACACCCCGCCGTTCTTCCTCCTTTTACGGGTTTAGTAATGGAGGGCATGGCGAGAGTGTAATTCAATGGCAGATAATTTGTAAATGCAGTGCCACTCAGCTCTATCTTAATGACCGCTTTTTCATGTCCCAGTAATTACGTCTCCATTGTTTTTTTGTGAATTTAAAAGGACTCGGTAGATGTAATGCAAGGGAAAAACACTTGTCATGTGTTAAGGGACAGCTGCGATGGTGAAATTTGTACAAACACATCCACGTCTTTAAAATCATCGGATGGCCCTAATAACACTCTCCTACTGACTTTATTCTAAGCATCACACAAATTGGCACTTGAGATTTCTGCGTTTAAAAAAACATCCAATTCCATTGAAATGAAAAGAAGATTATAAAAGAGCTCTATTGAGCTCTATTCACTAGCTCGATTCCATTTAATTCCTCAGATGCATTGTTCACGTAATGCTGTATTATTCCTTATACGTTGTAAATAGGATAAACAGGTTGTTGAGTCTTCCTTAGTATTGCCAGACAAGGACCATTAAATTCCTTAGGTTTAACAATGATATTTACAGCTCAATTCAAAGAGCATAGAATCCTTGGAATAACATAAATGTATACCCAAAATCCTTAGATTCATTATTTGAACACATCCAGAACTCATAACCAAGGGAGATTTCTCAGATGTGACCGTTCTTAACTTTCTTTCAGACTTGCCCGAAGCCTCAGCACTTTTTGTCTCTGCTAATTAAAGCCAGCCAAAGTCTAAACCATTACACCGCAAGCAGATACCCATCTCTGCCTGCCCTCATTTTCTGAAAGCGTGACTTTGCCCACAGCCCTGATGAAGACAATAATGAGAGAGAGTCAGAGCCACAGTGGCCAATCTTGGGCACTATCCTTGAGGCAGTCAAGCCTATGTGAGTGTCCACAAGCCCATAGCCTCGTGCTTAACCCAGATCAGACAAACTCTCTACAGGAGTCGGCCGATGGGGCTTAGACGGCTATGATGTGAGGAAGGGCAGTGGGGAGTCGTACTCTGATAAAACAAAAGAAAAGGAATTGAAAAGTGCAAAGGGAAAAAAGGGGAACGTGATGAAGAGCCGTGCTGTAGCTTTCTGGGATCGTTTCCTCTGTCTGTTTGTGTCTGAAGCAATTTGGGATTTCGTTCACTGGTAGAACAGATTTTTTCAAATACAAGGGTCAGCTATATATATATATGTATATATGTATATATATATATATATATATATACACACTGTATCTCCAGGATCGGAGAATTCTTTAAATTTGGTGGTTTTAGACGCTTTTATCTGAAGAATAAGCCTGGCCTGAAGTTGACTAGTTAGTGTTTGTTTACAGTCTGGCTATAATATATTTAATTTATAAAAATTAGGGATGCTCCAATTGATTGGCCTGAGATAAGAATCAGCCGATAATGACACTTTACGACTCAATTGGTACTGACTAAACTTGACCAAATGTTTTGTAAAGTTTTAATTTGATATTAATTTTACTAAATAAATAAATATGTACATTTGTTTATTAATTAATACATTTTATTTGTCTTATCTTTTAATGCAAAGTATCAACCCAAAATGTGCGTGCTCGCTAATATTATTTACTTGTATGTTTTTCCGATCTGATCATCCCCAAACGGAGACTCTCACTGTTCTATCTCTATTCAGTTTTCATTAACACAACATTTCTTCCATGTTTTTTGTCATTCAGTTCAGTGTAAAAGGAATCAGAGAAGCAGCAGAAGACTTCATAACAGAAGTATTTTCTTTCTGTTGAAATTTTGCAGATTTACTCGCTTGCAAGCTTTGGCATATTTATAAAGGGTCAAATGGTCATCCATTCCTTTGTGGATCTTATTAATGCTGGCATGCGATCTAAATCCCCATTAAAAATGTCTCTGTTAGATCAGTATGAGTGGGTTTGTTGGCTGTGAAAGTGCAGATTGTTTAGTCATTAACACACAAATCGTTGAAAACAACACTGCTTGGGATTCTAAACTCTAACCACACTACAACTGCGAAAGTCTAGGACGGGATGCTGGGGGGTCTGGCACTGTACTATGAGGCATCTGTGAAATCAATTGTTAAATAGGCTATGTGTTCATTTATAATATTATTCTTAACACACCTCTAAAAATCTAATAATACTCTTGTTTCAAAAGCATGGTTACTTAAAACGTTCCCCTGACCTTGATGAAAAAAAGCTGGGTTGTTTTGAGAAGAGTGCGTATGGAAGTACAGTTCTCCAGACTTATTTTATCCCCACACAAGTGCACTGTCAGTCTAATGCTGTAAAGAGTTTGTCATTTTCTTTAAATTGTCTGAATTGGATAATGGAATTGATGCTACTAGATCGAGGTGTAATTTAAGAGCTTGCTGCTCGGCGCACCTGGTGTGTAGAAATGCAGACGCTAAGAAATAGCCTGTCCTCTGGCCCTCTTTAAAGGGCAATGTGTAATTGCTACAGCTGACAGTCTGTTAGTGGCACAACAATTGAAAATGCCTTCGTACAATAGTCACGCTTACATAAATCTCTGCTGAGACCACATATACTGCAAGCACCCGCACAGCATTGTAAAGGATTTTGTGTGTGTGTGTATTTGGGTGGCTTCTGCATTATCAGCCATTCTTCTGTAATAATTACACCCACATTATGTTTTTGATGGCCTGGTTGCAAATCAACCCATGCAGTTTTGGCTGGTTACCAACTGTGATGCCTTACCTATCTTGTGGGTATGAATTGTTTGATAGATTTGATATAAGCTTAAAGGAGGACAAAACCATTTTTTTAGGAGAGGGACACGCGTCAGCTTTATTTTTCTCAGAGAGACTAGATGACCCTCAATGACACACATTTTATGGGGGTTCCTTTGGGAATGTTTTTGTGGTTAATTTTATAAAACACAATGATTCATATTTTGGTAATTTCGTATTTACTTTATGTCAATGTAAGAAACTCTGTGAGAATATAATATAATATTAAACATATATTTAATATCGACTGAGTAAGGCCACAGTCAAACATTGAAATCCTAGAAAAGTTACTGGGTGAAATTTAAACGTCATTTTCTTAGAATTAGATTTTCCCATAAAGTTTTCACAGTCACGGTAAGGTATTTTGGAAAATATTGGTAGCTCACAAAAAAATACTATTTTATAAACACAATACAAAGGCATGTCAATGAGTACCAACATTCTTCAAAATATCTTCTTTGGTGTCCAGCAGAAGACAGAAAGTCATACAGGTTTGGAAAGGAGAGAGAGTGAACTCTCCCTTTAACTTGTATGTTGCATAAAACTCACATAAACATTTTTTCACGCTCATTAATTTTGATATTTTCAAATGCCTTTTATGTAAATATACCTTATTATGTTACCGTGCCATACTGAATCTAAAAATCCATTATAAAAATGTAACGCGTGTTAATAATTTAACTACTGTCTAACCTGTAATATTTGTTGTCTGGAAATTGTTATTTATTATTTACACAAATTTTTTTTTTCAGTCATATTGTTTTCTAAATAACAGGGCAAAAATGGCAAACAGTTGAAGAAAAAAAATAATATATATAAACTTTATTTTCTCCTCTGTCCAACAGCTCGATGTGTCATATATTACCAGCTTTGCATGTAAGTGTAATCTGTAGCATGCAATCTATCAGCTATACAGTTGACTGAAACAGGTAATTACAATCAGTATCCAAATGTGGACAAAAGAGACAATCAGAGGAATCAAAGGATTATATTGACCTTCCTCTGTGAAAAAATCAAAGAGGTCGTTTCACGAGGAATCACATTCTAGAAATTTATTTCAACTAATTATAATACATAGCACTTATTATCTTTTATTCATGCCAATCAAACATTTCTGAATTTAGTTGTAAGTTTTAATTCATTCTGTGGTTTATTCAATCTCAACTTTAACATAATAGAAGATGACCAAGTATATTTTGATTGATGTATTTATAAGATAACATTGTTAAGTGAGCATGTTTATGTGAATGCTCCAAGCAACTGTTCACCAGAGTATTTTCGGTGCTCAGGAGAAAATGGCAGTTTGATGGATTGACTTCATAATTGACTTCATCCACTAAGAGCGGTTTTAATTTTTCCATGACCAGACCAGATGGGAGTGAATGATGAATGGAATGTGTACCGAAGTCTTTTTGGAAACCAACTTGCCGTGCAGTTAGACGTCGTGTAGTTTACAGAATGCAAGCGAGAGCGAAAGACACAGTTACAGTATGATTTAAAGATGAAAGTGATAAAAAATGAGAGGGCCAAAAGTGACACAATTGCAAGCACAATTTTCTACAATGAATGCAAAAATACAAAAAGTGCTTTTTAGAGGATTTTTTACTCTGGTTTTTTACACATCACTATACTTTCAAAGTGCAATTTTGGCTTTCCGAATTTTAAGATGACATCAATATAGATCATATAATGTTTATTTGAAGTGCTAAGCTTAATGTCAAGACAAGAGATCAACAACATTTAACGGTGCAGATCATGACATGTGCAACAACTGAATGAGAAAAATAAAGCACATGAGTTTCAAAGTGATGGAAAAATTTTACGTGTTGTGGATATGAAGTTGTGGTTTAAACTATCAAGCTGTCTTCTAAACATGACTACAGTGACTACAGCGACTAAAAGAAAAATAAATAGAAAAGTGTCAGTCTGGCAAACTCAATTTACAGTAACCTATATACTCTTCAGATGTCTCTTGGGCGATGTGTCTTGAAACACGAGTCACACTGCTGTGGCTTTGAGTGATATTCTGGAATATGTACAAAATAAAAATATTGTCATGTTACTAGGAATGAGCAGCCCTTACAGATTTTTGTGAAATGCCTCTACATTGTCTGCAATTGGTTTTTGAGAGACACAAATAGAAACATTATAAGATATATTCGATCATTTGAATATTATATTTTTGTCTCAGTTGTGTCTCTAAGACAAAATTATATAGACTATTTCACAAGAGGTAAACAACACTGGTCGAGATTCACTTCCTTAACATTGTTTTTATTTTTGTATTACACATCTATAATTAGTTAAAATTTTATAACTTAAACATTATTTAAAAAAAAAAAAAACTTTTAGTGTGATGTGCATCTGAAATGGCTCCATAAACTATATTGTGGGCGAAAACGATCATGTGTCAAGAGTAGTTTAAAAATTTAGTATACAAATTTTAAGATTGATGTCTTTTTTTAAATGCAGTGAATTTCACAGGCTTAAACTACATTTCTATTCTAGCCTACATACAAGTTCTTGTTAATACGTCATATGTCAAAGCGAATGACAGTAAATCATGGCGGATACATTATGTCTCAAATGCATTCCCACTAACCCCAACCATACTATAAGGAACTTACTGTTTTAACAGTTGATTCTTTATTCAAATCACTAAGTACTGTCATAATATATATTTTCAGACACAGTGGCTGGGTGAGTACGGCTCAAACCTACTGTAAGTTGTAATAATGCGTAATAAAATAAAACAGTGAGCTATTCTGGACCAGCGTTGTTTACGTTCAACAAAAAGGTCTATAAATCATTTCATAAGGCTCTGTTTTAAATCAAGAAATATCAAAGCTAACCTTCATCGTGCTAGTTTTCTTTTATCTTAAGGTTACTCTTGATCAAGAACATATTATATGTTCTGTGTCACAAACTGTCAACTCGTGTTGACATCTTCGCCAGATTTCTTAAATAATTTTTAAGAATTTCCTTCATCCTGAGAGCATCGAAAACAAAATCAACCAAAAATGCATTTTCAAAGGTTTGCCTGCTCAAATTCTCAGTGATCATAGTGACAATTTAAACCTGCAGTATATAAAACCTCAGCTCATAGATTCACTAAAGTAAATACAATATTAGTTAAGATTTATAATAAATATTTCACATATTTGACAATGTTGTCACATATTGAACGATAGGCCAGACAAACCCATATTTTGTGTGAAAGCAGCATGCCCTTTTTAACCGGAGTTCAGTTCGTAATCGCAGCACTAAAAAACAATTGATTTAAAGTAACCCGAAGCTGCCTGGAGATCCATTGTCGGACGTCGATGGTTTAATGCGCTCATTTGATGGCTTGATGTGATGCATGATGCCCTTACCTACACTATCGAGGAGATGTGCTCGACAGAGCAATAGTGTGCTTTGCCTTTAGGACAGCTATATCAATTTCCTGCAATTGAGTCAAATGCCGGTGTTTGCTCTCCTATCAGCACAAATAAGGAGCTATTGGGGGATGGTCGGCGAGCTTCGATTTCCCGCGGCTCTGGACCGCCTGGGCGTTTGTCACTGTTTCGGTTGCTGGTGAGCAGTGTGGCTGCGGTGATGCGTTGGGAGGGTAACAGATGGGGTTGCTAATGTCATGAAGCAGATGCTTGTTGGCCAAAGTTAATGATGACGGGCATGTGCATCTGTAGCGAATGCTGAGCTTGCTTACAAGCGAACGTTCCACTTTCACAAAGAAAATGAGATGGAGGCAGGAATCTGTTACCTGCTGCACACATGCCGGTTATAGTCATTAGCTAATCTTCCTTTGCGTGGTACAGATATTGTAGATTGAGGAAATGAAGGTAAAATTGGGCCATATGGTAGATTTGGAAAGTCCTTGAAGATGAGCATTGGTAGCAAAGGACTTGGATTCATGCTATTCTTAATGCATAAAAAAGCAGGTATTTAAAACGCATACTGGGTTTATAAGTCAATGATTGGTGAGCTTTCATTCTATGAGAATTTTTTTGCCTGCATATTGAAGTGAAGGATTTTAAGCAGATCTGCAGTTCATGAGAGCCGTGTATCTTAGCTGCTGTTTCTTAAGGTGTGTGCTCACACTAACAAGGATTCAACATGTCATGTACTCACCCTCTTGACATTCCTTTCACTGCCAAACACAAAAGATATCTAGAAAAATGTCTGTAAAATAAAACTGTTGGTCCCCTTCGCTGGATTCCCGCCATACGATAAAACTAAATACATTTTTGGCCAACATCTTTCCAAATATCTCCTTTTTCTTTTTACTTAAGAAAGTCATACAGGTTTATAAATGACAAGACAATGAGTAAACGAAAAAATTCAGATTTTGGGATGAAACCTTAAATTTATAAATGAAGTGTTAGTTTATTGCTTACATTTATAAAATATAAAATAACTAAAAAGATTTGTTATATTAATAATAATGCACCCTAGCCGAGCAATTAGACGGAATTGCAATTTCTTTCATAGTTTAAATGTCTGCTTTCCAAATATCGTAGCCATTCACACTGTGTTAAGTACAAACCATGGTTCTCCTGCATGAACCTGAATTTAATGCATCCTGGTAATATTTGATCAGAGTGTAAAACGACCTGTCCATCTGTCCAAAAAGAGACAGATATATTGACAGAATAGCATAAAAAGTTTGAATGTTGAGCCTGTATTGTTGACTATTAAACATGTGGGAAGCGTTTTCTTTTCTTAAACTTATTCCTTTCCATTTTGCTGTATACAAGCCAATAATATATAGTCTACCGACAAGAGGAAAGTGTGTCTGCAAACAGTGAGCAGCTCGGGATAAAAGAAGTTATAATATTGTGCTAATAACACACAAGGCAGATCATTTAATGAATATATTGTGTTGTACAACAGTACATTGTTTTGATACAGCGTTAGTAAGTGTGATAACAATAACATTTGTTTTGACAGAGTCAGAAATAAAATCTGCTTACATGATATCTTTATAGTCTTTAAAAAAAGTTTTATTACAACTACTTGCCATGGCTGAAAAACTCATTTTGTTTGATGCAAAAAGACAAAATCATTTATGTCTTGATTATACAATACAGGTCAAATGTTTTGGGACACTTACACACTTATTCATTCATATTCTCTAATTTACAACAATAATAAACTCATCAGAACAAAGAGAACTATGGAAGTAATGTTAAATAAAAAAAAAATGCCAATCAAAACAAGTTATATTTAAAGATCTTAAGTGTAGTCTGCTATTGACTAGAATTTGCTAAAAAAAATTTTAGTCATTTTTTCAAGCAGATTCCCAAAGTCTCACCCTGAGATGCTTTTGAAATAATTTAGGAAGCAGTCTTTTCTGTGCTCCAATTGGCAGTTCTTTCTTTAACATATATTCCAAGCCATTCATTTCAAAAACATTTTATTAATTAAAATTGGTGCTAAATTCACTCAGGTGTCTCAAAACTTGACCGACAAAGCACTCTTGCACCAGGAATTAACTCAACCGGAATGGTGAGTATAAATATACTTCCAGTGAAATATAGTAAAGTTTAGTCATCCACGTGTAGTGTTTGTGGTAACGCCCCCTAAAAAAATGTCTATAAAGAAGGACTAAAATGTTTAGTTTTGGAAAATATGCACACGTTGAGCCTCAGCAGAGGTCAAACCACAGTGAATTACACTGCCATATATTTCCCTCTCTCCTCATGTCAGACTGCTTGGTTCTATTACAATGTCTGTCATGGAGCAGCCTGATTTAATAAACAGTGATTTTATTTCATCTCTCTGTCTTGCGATCTCTTGATGAGAACCCTCAAGCACTACATTAAGTCTCCTGGATCCATTTAAATGATTTGCATGAGGAATGTGTTGAAAACTGATTCAGGCACCCTAATCAAGCGAGCTTACTCATGAGACGATCTGTCTATATAATGCTCTCCATCCCGTTGTGCTTCCCCGGCACAATGATGGATGTTATTATTATCCACATAGTCATTTTATTTAAAGTCAAAACTCGAACTGTAACAACAGACGTGATGTCTGCGGCCTCTAATTCTATAGATCCGTCTCATTCACGCCGAGCGAAAACGTCAGACTTTTCTGATAAAAGAACTTGCTGAGTTGCATTTTTGTCAGGAGCTAGGCTGTTGAAATGGTGATGATTAGAGGCGTCTCTCAAAATGCAGATTTGACGGCTGGCAGAAAGCCGGAGAATGGGGAACGGGGATTTCAGCAGCTAGTTTCCCATTGATGCCTTCATCGCAACTGAAAACGGATATCTGCGTCCCCCCCTTAATGCTGTGTTTCGTAACCGACAGGGTCCTTTTCTTCTTCACACTTAGTCAATATTTTATTTTCCTTTTCTATTCCCTTTTTTCCGTACGGCTCATCATAACTTCTGAGACGGGCTGACAACGGAGGGGGGCTGCTACAAAGAGAAGTGTGGACAGGTCCGTGGACGGCCTATAAGACGCGGCTTATCTTTCCTGACTGACTGCGGGAACTTAAAATGAGAAGAGTAATACCCTTCTTTTATTAAAAAGTGAAATTGGATGCAGAAATGTTTGGGAGACGGACAAACACGCTTTCAACGTCAAATTGAAATCACCGCTGAAAAAATATAGAATAAATAAAGGATGTGGTCGAGAATGGGCACTTTGGGAGTGTGGATTTTTTGAGAATTGACTCTTTTAAAATGCTTTACATCGTTGCTACAAGACAGAATGTATTTTTTATGCATAAATGAAAACATTTATGACTTGCTTTCTTCTGAAAAACACAAAAGAAGATATTTTGAAGGAAGTTGGTAATCAAACTGCAACCATCCATTGCTATAAATGGATGGATTACCCTTTTTTAAAATATATCCTTTTTGTGTTCTGTTGAAGAACAGAATGTCATTCAGGTTTAAAATGACACAAGGGCTGGTAAACAATGACGAAAAAAAATCTGTTATTTTTAAACACATTTTTCCATCCGGCTCATCATCACATAACTTTTAAAGGAGAGTTATTATGCTGTTTCATGCTTTACTGTTAGTTTTTTTTAGCTTCTTTTAGTATTTTTGTGCTCAATACATCCCCCCCCACCCCCGGTAAAGGACAAGAGCTCAGGAAAGATACTTTCAAATGTTCAACCTATCATTGACATCAGGTTACGAGTTATTGGCTATACTCCTGTAAAATTCCAGGCACGAATCAGAGAGCTCAGAGGAGTGTGATCTAATTTAAAACATTTACATCAGTTTGTTTACTTAGATCTGCTTGTATATATATCAAGAAAGAGGCGTTAGATGTTAAATTATAACCGATATTAAAAAACATCATTAATATCAAAAGAATAAAATTATGGATTATGAACAAACCTAAAAGTGATGCAGAGGCTTCATTTTGTGCTCTTTCATTTTGTTGTTGACTTTAGATGTGTCTTTCTAGATCCAGGCATTTTGCTCATCAATTTTTATCATAATTTTTCGCCAATAGAGAGCCGTAAGCAGAGGTGAGAGCGCGACATGGCACAGATGCTGTGTGCCGTCACGTTTGCTTCCTGGCCAACTCTGTGTTCACCCTAAAATGCTAAATAAACGTTCAGATTTTAATTTTTGTTTATCTGTATAAGCCATTTATCATGTTAAAGGTATGAAAAGTGCTCCCCCTGGGAGTTGATGCCTAGCGCAAATATGTACAACTAAATTCTACACTACAGGTACTCGAGATTCACATAAACTGGTAGAAGTTGCTTGTAATACCCATCCTTTAAATGAAAATTCATTGAATGTTCATGTGGTGAAAAGCCATTTAGCATCCATGCTGCAACCTTCATAAACAAAAAAATTAATAATTTTTTTTGTATTATTAAAAACCAGACAATGGTTTGAAACAGCTATGTTAAGTATTTACTTGATACTTAAAATTAAAAGTCAATCATGAAATACTCCAAACCTATATAAAATGCTTGATTCGGTTGAAAACAGAGAAATATATTTGGATGAATGTTTGTAACCAAACAGTTCTTGAACCCCATTGACTTCTTTAGAAGGAAGAATGACAATGGTAGTCAAAAATACCAACAGAACTTGATAGACAGAACTTTTTGAAACCCTTTCCTACATTCTTCAAAATATCATCTTTTATGTTAAACAGAACAAAAATAAGGATTTTCCTACCAGCATGTTTGGTGTCAAGCATTCTTCCAAATATATTTCTCTGTGTTCAAGCAAACAAAGAAATGTTTACAGATATGGAACAACTCAACGGTGAGTAAATGATGACACAGTTTTTATTTTTGGGTAAACTTTGAACGTTGCGCTGTATACACATTCTACAACACTGTTGTTGTTTTTATGTGGGATTTAAAATCACAGAATGCTCCGCATTATCTTGTATAAGAAGCTTCACAATTACAGACAAAGTCACCAAAGGATTTAAGCTTCACTTGAGATGTTGCATACGAGTGGTACAATTACATTCAATTACCCTACTTTCCAGTGAAATATCATTTTTGTTTCTTATCCATAAGACTTTTTCCCAAGCCTGACATTTTTATGATGGATCGCATGAAGCTCTGCTCATATATTCATTATTGCACATCTCATAGCTATAATTCAATCCATGAACAAATATGTTATAATGGAGGAATGAAATTAGATCATTTGACACATGAACAAATACACAAAGAACACTGACACTGGAAACAAACGACTTTCCCCAAATGATCTAATTTCATTCCTCCATTATAACAGCGAGAGAGCCGGAGGAACCGAGCGAGGAAAGCCACGCCAGACTCGTTGGAGATATCGGCAGTAAGACTGTCATGCTGTTGTGACAGAATAAGATGTGCGGATGGGCCTATGCAATCACAGGACCATCCACCCGTGCAATTTCCTCCAGAGGTCTGTCAGAGCTCCGAAATCACACACCCGCACCACGTCTGCGCTCCTCGCTGGGCTGCTGAGCACTCACAAATAAGCAGCGCATTATACTATAAAGTCACTTCCTCCAATTCATCTACATATTTCAGCGTTTGCATCAAACGCTGCAGATGACAGCTGATCCGGTGTTGACTTGATTCTAAAATTCACAGCAAGGCCAGTTTTCGCTGTGTGCTTGTGAGCAGGTCAAACTTAAAAATAAACGCTCACGGAGTTGTCAAAGTCTGTAGCTAGAAAGTCATGATGAAATGACAAGACAAAAACATGATACAGCTGAATTTCCAAATTTTTAAGGTGCAGTCATCACAAGGTGGTTATATGTTTTTTTAGAAGCCCCTTGTTTGCTGATTCAATAATTATGAATTGTAATTTTTGGGAGTCCCCAACTAGACATATATGACATTAATTCTTATAAGTACGCATTATTAGTTTTATTTATTACCTTGTTGTTTCCCATCTTTCCTAATGTCTGAAAAACACCTGCATTTAGTTCCAGACTCTTTAAGCCCCGTCTCCCATTGTTCTCTGATTTGTCAAACAATCTAGTCTACTGTTATTGGTCAACTCGACTATTAGTTACTGCATCACCACCAGGGATGAGGCGACATCATTTTATCCAGTTACTTTCGCAACGGTTCTGACGACACATCCCTGGAGTAACTTGAGGACTATAATTCTGGCATTTGCTGTAGTCCAAGACTACATTCACACTGCCATCCACATACCATATTTTGCTTATATGTGACCCAGATCTCTTTACTGCATGATAGTGTGAACTGAACAAGCCACATGGAATCTGATCTCTTGAAATCTGATGCGAGTCACTTCAATATGTGGACCCAAATCAGAGACAGATCAAATATATCCTCCGTCGGATGCACGTGCTCAGTCTTCTCTGAGACAAACTGCCTTGTGTGTTCCCAGCAGAAACATCAAAATCCCATCACCGAATCCAATGCGTAAACATAAACTTTCATGTTTACTCCATACTCCAGCGTGCCGCGTGTGACCTCTTATTTTCATTGTGCTCATATGATGTAGTTCAGGACCACTTTCAGTTCACACTGTAAATATGATATAGGCCACATTTGGAAACGTAATGTTAACAACCAGACAAAAAACAGATCTGAGCAAAAAATCTATACTTGGGCATTAAGGCTTGCAGTGTGATCGTACCTCAAGACATCAAGACATTGTTAAAGTCACTTTAGTATGACCTTTGGGATTTCTAACTTTACAGATCGTTTTCAGGTACACACACACTCCCACGCCCGGGGAGGTGGGGGGGGACAGTGCCTTGCTCAAGTGTCTCACCTCAGTCGTAATATTCCCACTGGTTCCGAGTCTCGAACCAGCAACCTTCGGATCACGAGTCCAAGACTCGAACCAATCGGCCACGACTGAAGTGCTAAGGAAAAAATGTATTATAGATTTAAGTCCTTATTTTGCGCATTTGTCAAAAATACTATTATTAGCACTTCTTCGACTGCACATAAAACTTTAAGTGGAAGAAAAATAGCTTTGTCCACCTTCAAGAAATGTTTCATGAGGGTTGGTGTGCTATCTTCCTTCTTAACCCCCTTAGCAAACCAGGATTTGCCCTTTCAGCTCCTCAAGGTTCTACATAACACAAACTGTATGCATAAAACTCCTTTGGCCCTGTGTATTTGGGGAATATACAGATGGCATGAATTACAGGGGAATAAAGCAGGCGATTTAAATGTTGAGTTAAGCACTCTCCCAAAGGGACATGTTGTTCCAGTAGCCAGCTTGCCCAAATGGGTTCATACAAGGGCCAGGATGGAAAATGTTCTTGTCTGTGAGAGTATGGATTAAACATAGTTCTCCAAAACAACAAGGAAATTCACCAATCCGAAGTCTGCCGAGACTTCAAATCTCCAGAGAGATTGTGACCGTAAATATCCATAAAGCCAAAAGGTAAATAAAGCGGCTGGTGCACAGCTGCGTTTTTCCCTTCTTCAATTTTTTACAGTGTAATTCCTCACGGCGCTGTCATTCAAACGGGTGTCTTCGATTTAGTGAGGCGATGAGAAATGCTGGAAATTTCCTACACTGAGTAATGCGTTACATTTTAATAGGGCAACACCTGCGAGGCCGGGGGAATAATGGCCCTCTTGAAATAAATTAGTGGGGCTTTATTGAGATCTGTCATGGCTCAGACAATGGCTCCCTGTGCCCAGAGAACTCTTGAGCGCTGGTTCGTTTAAAAAGCTCGGAAACCTGATTCCTTCACTTCCTCAATTTCTTTCTTGTGACAGTCTTGCTACTTCTATCCAGGACTTAATTACTTTTTCATTTTTCATTCGCCTCTGGAATCGCCTCCAGCCTCAATTTGGTCTCTTAGAAAGAATATGTGAAGAAAAATAGAACACCTAAAGTGAATGTATAATAGTCTTATGTAATATTACATCGCGTTGGCCCCGGTTCTATGGGCTTTGAGGTTATGGGCTTTGTACAGCAGATGAGCTGTGTGTGGGTCATTCTCTAAAATAGGTGTCCCTCAGATTGTAACACTGACTTTAATAATGAATAGCAGAGGCCATTTCATTGTGTTAATATACTCGGGACATTTACATTTGTGTGCCATCGACAGAGATAAAATTTTTTTTTACAATTTAAAAAGTTGAAATGTTTTTCCCTTAATGATATATTTTCTTGCCTTAAAAACTTCAGCTTGTAGTCTTCAGCTTTATGTTTAATATGCTAAGTAATGTTCTAAACTGATATTACAGCATATTAAAACCCTCATATACAAATTTAAACAACATTTAAAACTTGATTTATACATAATAAATATGTAATTATACAAAATTGGTATAAATAATAAGCAACTGTTTTTAATAAACAAAACATTGTGGCATTTTTCTGGAATTATGCATTTGTTCTCATTAATAGTAATTTACCAAATAAAAAAATCTTCTTTTTAAAAAGGAAACTATTCAAGGGCAAGTTCATTCCCTTTTTCTAACAACCTAAGATGTTAGGTTTGCCAAGTGAATACATACTTGACATCTCTTGGCAATTTAGTAAGTACTTTGCAAACTTTACAAAAGACACAAGATTCACTGAATGACCCACAAGGTATTCTTTAAATATATTCCAAAGCTGAGCATCTAATCCAACTGGCAACATGTAAGACAACTTTAGAGTTCTGCACACAATGTTTTTCAAAGAAATGACGCACAAAAGGTACATTTTGCACAAGAACTGACAGTACCTGCCAGACTCAGAGATGTGATTCTGATAATGAGTTTGTGGCTTTATTTCTATCAGCCTTTCTCGCTAGAAGAAAGGACAAAAAACCCAAGAGAAAGAAGTTAAAAAATAACTTTTGAACATGTCAGATTTAGATTGATCCAGCCTAGTTTTGTATATTGTGGCTGTGCTTAGAAAAAGTCAGATGACTTTTGAAACACTATTTTACTTAACCTTACAAGTTCAAACATTTTACAAATCTTACGGCAGATTTGAGATTTGAGCAATGAACAATATAATATGTCATTAATCATTTAATTCGAGCTAACAGTGCCATTTAGAGATTTTTCCATTATTTGAGACAACTACATTCTTCTTCGTTTTAGGCCTAGGGTAGGTTGATCAGATCAGCCGACTTAATAAGAGTCAGAAGAGAGATTTTGCTAAGAATAGACCAACAAACCCACAGGTATTTCACAAATATCTCTGCCATCAAAGGTCCTAAGCAGTTAATCAAAAGCCACCAGTGGTTTCCCTCATGCATTCAGCTGTATTTAGCAGTCGTGAAATTATTCTCACACCTAGAGACGAGTACATACATGCAGGGATGATGTGCGCTGTCATGTCAAGTTCTCCAGAGAGAGGATGATTTCAAACACCTTTTAATATAGTGACTGCTATTCATGGTGATATTTATAATGTAAAGTTTAGATTGGTCAATCAGGACTTTAAGAGACACGCAAAGCCTGATGCTGTGTATGAAATTATACAATTTCATGTTTCATGAACAAAACAATGACTTAATTAAATTGTTGACTTCATACTGTCACTTGCTGCCATTACAAATTGAACGGTCCAGTGTGATTAAATGGAATGATTGAATTGTAATTATTCTTTATAATTAGAAAGGCAGAGTTAAAGCATATCATGAAGTCGAATGACAGAACAACTGAATCAAAAAGGAAATTAACAGTTGATTGTAAAAGTTTATTTTTGTTATGTTTGAACAAAGTTCATATCGAAGTTTAGTCTTTGTCAGATGTTTTCATCGAAGCGAAGTAGTCACATACATTCTTTATCCAAATGTGTATTTCTTGTACCCACATATTTTAAACTGCTAATAAAAAAATCACAGTAAAAAAACATTTTACATTTTTTCATGGCATATTGCTGAGTTCTATACACAATTCTTATTCGTGTAGGTCTTATTTTTTAAAATCTTGTGAAAATCTGAAAATACAATTCAGTCCTCTTGTAGTTATGCATCACCAGTGACAGCTTGGGCCGGGCCACTGTCAGTCTCTTGTTAGCTTTACTCAATAATGCAATGTCTTTTTTGACACATCCAAGCTAATCGCATTGGAAAACACAAGCCACGCACAATTTTGGCATTCGGGATTCTGAATACTCAAAGTGGGGTATCACATTGTTTCATGCATTATAAGTTAAACATTTTGAGTTGTCATGTTCTACATGGTCCATTTGCTACAGATAGACGCATGACTTAATATTTCTGTGCTCAATATAATTTTCGACCTATCACTCTCATTAGGTCACAAGTTATTTGTTGACTTTTAGCCCATAAAATCCCGCCCACGCTCCAATCAGAGAACTCGGAAGATCATGAGCTGTGGTGTTTACATTCCAGAAGAAGCCCTTATTTCCCGCCCGCAAGGATCAGCTTTTCCAAAAACAACCGTAAAGCTGTATCTGTCGTCTGTAAATGTATAAAAATCTGTAAAAAACGGATAAATCCTAGCAGAAAATGATCCATTCATGATTTAATGTAAAACAACTGTAAAAATTTAAGGGCGGAAAATTCCTTCATATAAATGCAGTACGCTGTGCCAAATTTTCACAGACTTTTTTGTACGAGTAAATCGAAATTATTTTACAGGTACTCAAGATTGACACAAAATTGACAGAATATTTGTCATGTGTTTATGTGAATATATGTGGGCTTATAACAAATAGACCACGTTGAACATGAAAATGCAATAGTCTAAAGCACATATAATGCACAAAACAATGTAAAAACACTCCTTTTAGTAGATTCGGCAAATATTAAGATAATAGGTTATAATAATGCATCAGATAAAATTTACAAATATTTTTGAAGTTTATCAAATGAAAACAAATTAGGATTTATTTAACAGATGTATAATGTAATATACACCTTGTAGGTTGATTTTTAAATAAAAAAAAATTTAGTTAATCGGATTTTTTTTATTCAAACTGTATTTTTTATTAAAAATTGATTTTTGAGTTGTGATTTGTTAAAGGCTTGTGGTACCAAAAAATTACTCATTCATGGATGTTCTGGTCATCTTCATGTGGATATGTTAAAATACTTGATATTGGAATGAAGCATCGAATTGCTCTGTGTGGAATTATTTAATATGTCGCTAAACTGTTTCAATAAAACTGAAGATGAGAAAGATTTTGATGGCTATATAAGGGGGTTATGAACTCTTTCATCCTGATCAAAGCTCATATTTTTCTTGTGTCAAGACTGCAAGGAATAAAATTGTGGAAGCGCTCAACATCTCTCTATCTATGTAAATGCACCACTATATGTAGTCAAAACTAACAATGCGAATTAAAAAACAAAACAATTAAATATAAAAATTTGTGTCAGTAATTTTAAAAGGGTTTGACTGTTTGTGCAAGTGAAACACAAGGTCCATTGAGACATGGCCTCCACATCTCTTAATGAAATGATTCACCCAGATTGTCCCAGTAAACCTCAATGGAGTAGGCACATCCTGTACCCGCTTTCCCTTTGGAATCATCTTGTCTTTTCAATGAATGCCTAATAGAGCCCTATGAGATGTGTGTTATTTCTGGAGAGCGGGTCTTTGCATGGTGGATACAGGGTCTTCTGAGGTGTGTTTTGGCCTGGAATCTGGCATGATATTTTGGAGCGAAGGAGAGCTGATGAATTGGCTTGGGGTGCAGAGATTTGAGACGGAGCCGAGGGGCTGGACAATGCCCCCAGGAATGACATTTTCCGAGATGTCCACATTGCCTTTCCCGAAACGAGGATTTATCTCTGGGACTCCAACAGTCATTGCAGAGCTCAAATTTATTTCACTCCAAAAAAAAAAGAATGGAAATTGGGTGGGTCGAGGGATATGCATACCTTACACACTACCCACCATGCACTGTGCCAAATGCATATTTGTAATTCCTAAAAGCATCAAACCATAACTTACTTGGGTTGATAAACGGCCGCCCTGACAAGTCTATATACCGTCCGGCTTCCAGAAGCATATGCCACTGAATTACTAACCTTTGTCACAGTTTCCTTTTCTCAAAGTCGGTAAATATCCAGACGGAAAAAGCACAGTCTAAACTCATTATAAATCTTGACGGGCGGATTTCATTCCCAGCTTTCTTTAAATCAAGAGATTTTAATCAAGGAGTTTAGTGCCTCTCCTGCTTTTGGTTATTAAAATCTGATGTGGCAGGGTTTCTTCCTCTCTTTTTTTCAGGTGCTTGCCCGTAATGAGATGGAGAGAATTAGACAGAGGTCTACTCAGCAAAGATTGTCCATTTCCTCTCGGTGTGGCATAATTTAAACATGAGCCACGGAGATGGATAAATTGATCCGCGGGGTTAGATCAATGACCATGCACGGCCACTAAGAATCTCCGTCTTGGTGATATTTACCGCCAAATGACAAGATCAATTTAAACTCACTCTAACACAGTAGATAAGCGCAATCAATCACAAACCGTAGGCCTCTGTTACTAATTCCATATCTGGGGAACAGATTTCAAGGAGGCTCCTTAGGATTCTGCGAGCATTTCCATATAATAGCAGTAATCTGGATGTGGCTCAGGTACTTGCGATACTGCATAATTCACTTTAGATTGAGTCCTTTAAAAAGGATTCGGTGGCACAGAATTGTAATGATTCTTTAGAGAGGTGTTTAAACAGGAATCAATGAAGTTGTCTTGATGCGGGTTCGAGTGTGATAACCTCCTTTTCCGTTCTCATTCTTGCAAAGACAAGCGAATTGCCAGAGGTGCTTTAAAACATGTGCGTACACTCATAATTTTATGTCGTACATGTTCGTTTCTTGCTTTGAGACGAGGAAGCGTTATTGAAATATTAACATCGAACACTGTACTTTTTCGTCCAGCGTGGAGAGATCTCGGTGGGAATTAATAATCTGTCTAATTTTAGGAAACAGCGGGGAGTTTGAGTGTTTCAGAAAGAATGAGAGAATCGCAAGGTTAAATCCCCGGAGAGTACCAACATTTCATCTCACATCAGAGGCACCGGGAGCGGCAAAAATATAAGCATGGCGCTGAAATCTTTCGATACCGTTCCGTCTCTGCATTCAAGGATAGACCGGTGAAGCCAGCATGAAAGATTTAATTAAGCTTAGCCAACCCACACAAGGCAACTTTAAGTAGATATGAACAACAAAAGTATGTTTTCTGGAGAGAATGTGAGTGGTCCATGTCTGTAAAGAAGGGACTGTGGTTGTACGTGTGCTTGCTGTTGTGTTGCAATCTTTAAGGTGTTTTGGGTGGTTGCTAGTTTACTAACTAGTTGCCTTGGAGATTGATAATAGTCTATAATATAGGCAATGCACAATATTTTCACATCATTTTAGAAGGTATATTTTTTAGATATAACATTTCTTTACTGATGCAGATTATTACATTGATGATTATTATAAGCAGAGTGATATCTGCTGATATAGGTTATATTAAAAAAGAATATAAGAATATATTAACTCTTCTAAGATTAAACTAATATTTATTTTCTGGATGTTATCCATTTACTTGATGATTAATTGATTAATAGGATAAATCTGACTTTTCGAGGCTAATACTAATGATTGGCTAATAGATTGGTGCATCTCTAGTATTGTTTATTGCTGGTAAAAAAATCCTGCCCAAAACACAATAGAAAGTTTAATGGACTTAAAGTTGTATTCAGAATTGTATTGGTTTAATGGAAACTATTACGATGTATACTGGTATGTGATGAATTCTATTGACTGGAATGTTATCTGGCAGATCAATCCTACACGAATAAGTTCCAAAACACACTACAAAAAGGAATTTGTGAAGGTCATAATGCAAAATAGCAAATATTTTATATTAACATTTTAATGGAAATTAGAATTTTTGTGATGTTACTATTGATATTTCTCAATTTTCTTTAATCGGGGTTATGATTACTCTAGCAATATACCCTATTAAAACATTTTGCCTTTTGTAATGAAAGTGTCCAAGCAACTGACACAAAGCAATATCTCGACATTCTACAGACATAGTCTAATAAACTTGAGGTAAACTCACAAAGACAGCGTGAGCAATCTCTCCTTGGCCCTTTCCTGTCCATCAGGCAGGTTAAAGAATTTGAGCCGACGGGATCTGAGACAGAGATGCCACTGACCCTGACCCTGAAGATTAAAGCTCCATGCAGTGCGTGTCAATCAGACCAATTGTACCGGCCTGCTGGTGCTGACGGGCTGAAATGGCGCGGCGGTGGGGATGATGCACTTAGTTTGGCTCGCACTGACAGTGGCTTGTGAATGGATGTTTGGAAGACCTCCAAAACTTCCTTTCTCATTTTATTTAGTGGCGATCGATATTTCGAGACAGGACAACAACAGGTCACCAATGCAGAAGTAAATCACCCTCATGTTTGCATGTTTCAAAAGCTAGTATACGAATAATCCATCTTTAAGCAGCTGGGTTCATGTCATAATCTTGAAGGGAATGATTAGATTTATTCATGCATTAAAATTGGGTGTAGTACTTTGGGGTAATAAAAGGGTTAAAAAAGTTCATTTTTGGATAAACTTAACATTTTATAATGGTAGTTAGGGTAAACAAACAAATGTTAAAAAGATAGTTCACCAAATAGTTGCAATTCTGTCATTATTTACTTTTGTCTGTATGACTTTCTTATGCAGAACACAAAAGTAAGGCTTCAGCATATCAAGACGTTTTGGACAATTCCACACTCCCAACTTTGTAGGAACAGTTTGGAGCTGAGTTAGCAAGATCAATAAAGAAATGGATGACAGAGTCTAGTGTGCGTGATATTGACTGACCTGTACAGAGTCCTGACCTCAACCCAATAGAACACCTTTGAGGTGAATTAGAGAGACTGAGAGACCGGCCTTCTCTTCCAACATCATTGTATGACCTCACAAATGCTCCTTTGAAAGAATTATAAAACATTCCCATAAACACACTCCTCAACATCGTGGGCAGCCTTCCCAGAAGAGTTGAAGCTGTTATAGCTGCAAAGGATGGACAGACATAATAGTGATCCCTATAGATTAGAAATAGGATGTCCCTTAAATTCATATGCGAGTCAATGCAGGTGTGTGAATACTTTAGCAATATAACGTTGGCAACAGAGCAACAACTTATTGGCATGGTTTGTTGTTTTATTCAGCTAAGTTCTGTATTTACAGTATTTCTGATTCATTTTAATCTTTTTCATTTTGGCACTGTCATTTGTTTTCTGCTACCTTTCTTTAATTCCCACCGCTCATCGAAAATACACCCACACTCAAATTTAAATGTAAAATACCCTTGTACCCCTTAACACAAAATAACACCTGAGGGACGTGTCTATACAAAAGTGTATATACAATTTCTCAAAATATCAACTTTTGTGTTAGCGAATATTAACAAATGCGCCCTTAGTGTAAAGTCTAACCTTTTTCCTTGTGAAACACAGAAGAACGCAAATCTCGAACAAAGTGAAGATGAATTGATTGAGCCACAGACTGCAAATGATAACCGCACAAAACATGCACAACTATGGGAGCAATTAAACAGGGGTTTAAAATGCCAAGGTGGTAATTGCTCAGTTCATTGCCAGCAGATGTAACAAGAAGATCCCAAAGAACAAACAAATTTCATTCGATCACATCTTTCAATGTTCATTCTTGAAATACCATGCGTCCTCATAGCAAAGGCCATAGTCAAGCGCGTTAATACATCTTTAGTCCATCCACAAAAATAGCCAGAGAAGTGAGCAATTAGAGGCTTTTGGCTGGGTTCCTGTATTCCCATGCTTGGACAACCTGCCATCCCATCCCTGTTTGAATGAGACTACTGACATTCACACAGCAGCTGTTATTGCACCTGACTGAGCTGCTTTAGATTTGATATGGCGTCACGCATGTCATCAATACCCAGACCATACTGGCAGGGATTCAGACTTTACATAGCTGAACCTACTCTTGACCCTAAAGCGCTTTACTGTAAAGGCTTGTTTGTATTGTTTGGGGTTTAATAAAGGCTTCTGTGTGCCGTCTAGTACTGTATGTTCAAAAAGACAAACGATAGCTTTGAGGCGGCCTGACAGGCCCGGTGTTATATTGCTAGTTGAAATGATGTCAAATAGAGATAGCGAGAAGTTTATGGAAGCAGCGTTTGAGTCGTATTTACCACCGCATCATTACCTTGAACTTAGAAAAGCCAAGAACCCATGAGGCAAAGCGAGACTTTAACCTTATACATAAGCTTGAGCTCCACAAATCATTGCACACGCCTATAATAGCAAGCCTCATATTACATTTTCCTGCGAATGGTTTTGGATTGGGCTTTGTTTGCTTCCTTTGTGTCCCTCGCTGTAATACAGCTGTCTGTTGGAAAGGTCCAATCTCCTGAAACACACGAATGAAGGTCACTTCATTCAGCCTGACAGTCCTTTGATACATGAGTGCTATTATTAGCTGAACGGAGGGACATCAAGCTCTTTATTAGTTATGTCTTGATCAGAAATGAGCCCAAGTGAGCGATGTCATATTTTCGACTCACTCAAAAATGAGTTGTCATGTTTTAACATTTTCTTTATTTCAAAGCAACGTTCAAGGTATACTTTTCATCTGTGTGTGTATAGTAGCATCACAATATAAGAGCTTTAAATTATTGGGAATGTTAATACGCAAGTTGATGTTTTCTTCCAAAATGACTCTGGGTTTTGAACGACTCTGATGAGATTATGATTTAGTAAGGCACTCATCAAGACACTCACTGTGTTCTTTTTGTTTTAATCTTTATTCATGGGTTTTAAGAGAACATTAAAGAGAAGAACACAGAATAAATATAACAGAAACATTAATATAACAAAATTCAATTTAAATAAAGAAATGTTAACTCAAATCCAGACTGTAAAATGAGAATAAACCAACCAAGATGGTTGACAATGTAAAAAAAGGAGGAGAGAAGATAAAGAGAAAAAGATAGATTAAAGACTCAGTCTAAGACAATTCATTTTTAAATAAAAAAAAGTTTTGAATGAATTAGTTAATGGTGGCCTGACAGATTTCTGATGTTTTTTTTTTAAATCGACAACAAAACTCGACAACAAAACCCAGAAACATCTTCTTTGTTTCTTTTTAATTTATCTCTGCTCTTTTCCCCGCCCCTTTCTGCTGATTGGCTATAAATCTTTTTTTGGTACTCAGCTTGACACTAAAGCATTTTCAGAAATTGGTTAATGTCACTGGCGTTATTAAACACAGATATCGGCTGGTGCCCATATATTTAAAAATGGCAAATGTCGGCCCGATATATCGGCCACCTATCTCTGATACTACTTGGTACCTGATACTTTAACTGCTATAGAAATGTAAAATCATGCTTACATTTTCTGAATAGTTATACAATAAATAAAACAAAATGATTTACATACGTTTGATGGAACCGTCACAAACAGAAAACTCTATCATTTCTATTCTTCGGAAACCTGTTGTTGTTATTTTTCTCAGCGTGATCTTGTCGGAAACCAGCAAGCGTGAGTGGATTTGTTTTTTTCATAATCGTACCCACTGTTCCGTTTACATCACATCGCTTCAGGGCTAGCATTCGACTGAATTTGCGAAGGAGACAAGCACTGAAATTTACTACATATCTTTTTGAGAGGTAAAATTCTTTTCTCTCTCTCTGAAAGCCCCTAAAACAACAACAACAACAACCGTTCTTCTGATTTGGAATGGCATTCCATGCACCCGCTGCACACATTCATGCACCTTTATCCAGTGAAATAACGGCAATAACGCAGCGTGTCAGGCTGAGTACTATCGTCTTTCATTGTGACTTTATCTGTCAGTATTTTCAGCGCTCTCAAAGCGCTCTGATTGGTGATGGGGCAATGCATCATGGGGTGTGAGAAAAGGACTCAGTTTATCAGTCACCCCTCAGATAAAGACAGAAAATCCATGACAAAGTACTCGGCAGCAAGCAAACGCAGACCCCAACCGCAGTCCCGATAATCTCACAAGACTGACAGCGCCAAGAATCACACATTTTCATTCTCTTTGGTTGCCGTCTATCCTCTCGATCCCTCACGCTGGGGATCCGACAAAAGGGAGAAGAGAGATAGACATAGCTTTCAGGCCTTTTTGATAGTGTCAGCCCATCTTTGGCAAAGTCACATTTCCTTTTTTCCCATTACTGTAGAGGACTAACCTAATTCTCTTCTGAAAAGGTCACTTATCGAAGAGCAAAACATCCATCACTCTGAGTAAAGCCATTACGTTCACTTTATTTTCTTCATCTAGTCCAGAGTAAGGGATTCAAGCTATATATGAAGTTTCATTTTTGACTGAAAAACTATGCAAGTAAACGGATGCGAGTAAAGGGATAGGATACCCAAAAATTACAATTTTTTGTTCATGTTTTTAACCTCAAGATGTTTGAAATGTATATAAGTATATATGTATATAAGATGTAGAACAGCAAAAAGTTATTGGGATATTTTGATATTTTGATTCAATGGTGTCCAAGAACATTTGGTTACAAGCATTCGTCCAATATCTTACTCTGCAATCATCAGAAAAAGAAATATATACAGTTTTAATGAACTTGGACAACGCCTTTTTATTTTTTCAAAAGAAAGAAAGTCATAGAGTTTTAAATGACAGAGCAGTTTAAATTTGCAAATACCACCTGCACATATATGCGAGTTTCCACCGTCAGCACAGCTTATCGTCTCAGACAGAACCGCTTAAAGTCGACTTTCAACTTGACATTGGAAAAATACGCCACTTATGGTGCGAGGTGATGAAAAATCATGAGATGTGATGTAATGGCCTGAGAGATCAGCTTTGACCCGCAAAAGCACGGGAACACATAAGTATGTCAAATAAAACCCTTTGGTGTCAGACATTTAAAGGGATAGTTCACCCCAAAAAACTGCGCTATTCAAAATTTGTCCATGACTTTCTTTTACAAATTAGCAGAAATTTTGAGAAATGTCTTTATAGCTTTATAGTATATAAATCAATGGGGACAATATTGTTGGATTACCAACATTCTTCAAAATATCTTCTTTTGTGTTATAAAGAAAATAGGAACTTGTATAGATTTAGAATGACACATGGGTGAGTAAGTGATGACTTGTGAAGTCCTGCTAGCTTCACGGATGTTTGCTTACTTTATATTGAATGGGAGATAAATAAGATTTTCAGTAAACACCAGAATGACCTGATCTCATTCAAATGTGCATTATTTAACCTCTTTAGGTGATGGATTGCATGCATTTCTGAAAGTTTATTGACAGGATAAGTGACTCATGAATCCTTTAAAGGCCAAAATTTAATATGATGTGTATTGAAACGTGTGATAAACAAAAGCAGACTCAAAATAACCTGACAGCGTTTTGTCTTAGATGAACAGAATCGATCAAATGGTCTGACACTAATTGTATAACCACTGGGCACACGCACATATTTCCACAGAGAATCTAGATCAACATTCAGAACTTCCTTAGAAAAGTCAATGTAATATGTGGATGATCTGTTGAAGAATGAGGTTTTTCATATAATGTCCAACACTCAAGGTGTTTTTTTATTTAGAACTTTACAGATTTATTTAGATTTTACTATATGTAGTTTCTTTTATTAAACAGAGATAAAAATGTTGAAAAATGTTGATAAAAATGAAAAACAATAGCTTTAACAGAAAAAAGTTGATTCAATTAATAAATGTTAAATAATTAAACATTTATGATTTGTAAAAGGTGGAAGAATGTCTATACTCAAAATTGTAACTGTGTTTTACGTAAAGATTTACATTTTAAAGTTGTAAAATTAAATAAATTTGCTGTATCAATGTTATGTATATGTAATGGAAAAATCTAATATTTCTATTAGAATATACCCAAATATTTGTTTGTATTACAAATATAAATTATTTAAAAAATACTTTTTTTTACATAAATAAAATTAAACAATAGTTGTTCATTTTAGAGAAAATAACTGTTAGATTTAAAATCAAATTTTGAAATATTTTTAAGGTTCATTTTATGATATTTACTAAGCCACATAAAACATTTTGACAGTGTTCCTTTTATTTCATCGCAGTATATGGTGCACAGATTTTTATGCTCAAGAAAGTGGGCACATTCTCCCGGAGCAGATCACTATGTTCTTAGTTATGTAAATAAGGCATGCATTATTCATATAATAATGCACCCTTAAAATCACTTTTTGCAAACATAAAACACGCTGTAAATTTACTGCATCTTATATCTCTCATGTCAACTAAAGTGCGAAGCTAAATAAGGTTTTTGTGCCTTTATTTCTTGGTTACTTTTATGTTTCTGCATAAATCAGTATTCAATGTAATAAGTATTTCATCCATGTTATTTCTCTGCATTATCCAACTACACCTGTTACCTGACACCAGTACAACCACCCAGATGTTGTACTGGTATCAAGCAGGGAAGGTGTTCCAGGTATCTTGTTGAGGGCCCAGTCCAACCGGTTTATCACTGATACATGTGGTTGCAAATGATGCTTTAGCCCTGTACTTCCATTTATCATCTGGCCCCAGGCAGTGAACAGCTGAGCCTGGAGAGATAGGCTGTTTATTTTTCATAGTTATTTATTCTGTGTGTTCTCTCTATGCCTTTGTGTGAGTGTATTCTGTACTGTATGTACCAGGGCTATTGTTTGTGGGCAAATGGGAATGGTCCTGGGATCTTAATCAATATGCAGCCAAGAATTATTATTATCAGGACCTTATTTATCAGAAGAACTAGAAAATTTGTATACAGTTGTGTACAAAGAGTGCTGTTGCATTAGGGATAGGTTACCTAAAAATGAACAGTTTACTATCACTTCCTCACCCTCTTGTCATTTGACATCAGTAGTCACAGTTTTACTGTGTTTTTTGACTTGAAACAATTAACAATCAAATTTTTAAAGCTTCAAAATTAATAAAATATACTTTTTGTATCTGTAAGTAAAAATAGACAAATCTGACTTAAGTATTTATATTAGAATTGACCAAAAATAGTAGGTGTATATAATGAATATACATTTGTTAAATAAATAATTCAGCATTTATTTATTACTTTCAGTATATTGAGTTATTTGTAAATCTTAAAGAAATTAACAGTTGGATTTTTTATCCATTATATTAATATTTTCCAATAAAAAAAGTAATTTATGTCTTAAAGGATTTTATTGAATTAATATAACCCTTTTTTTATATTTAATAAGCCTCATGAAATATTTGATTGAAACACAAAAAAAACTAATACCACTGGTACCTATTAAGTTACCAACCATTTTCCATCATCAACATTCTTCAAATTATCTTATGTGTTCTGCAGAAGAAGAAAAAATCATACAAAAGGTCGAGTAAGTTATAAAAATGTTAATTTTGTGCTTAACTGGCGCAGACAGTGATGTCTTTTCTAGATCGTTTTTTGGGATCTCAACAATGATTGCAAAGTTTCATTTTGGTTGAATAAATCCTTTACACATCGTTTGTGTCAGATATGCCCTGATAAACTTGCTTCCGTCTGACTATTTTATCCCAAACAAGTTTAATATGTCTTAATATTCATAGAGTTATATACTTTTCAATATGACAAACACACAGTGGAGCGTATTAGAATCAGAGTAAACCAATCATTGGGCTGGAAACATCACACACAATAACCCATTACAAAGTTATATGGAGTGACAATTGAGTGTTTTATTTTGAATTAAAATAGAGAGATTCAAGAACATCTCCGGAGACGGCCGCGCGCACAGACCTCAACAAATAAGGCTATGTTAATACTGCATGTGGGTAAAGTTAATAACAGAGCAATTTGTTTTGTGTCTGGTCTCATTGCTCTTTGCCACACAGCTCATAATTATTCATCTTTATTCAACTGGGCAAGCCAATTAATTAAGCCTGATTAAATCCAACCAGACCGTAAACAACAAACATCATCTCTACATAACCCAACCATTTGAGAGACATCACCCAATGCATTTATTTCACCATATAAGACCTTTGCTGCATTCATCTGAACGCGGTCACTGGGAGTGAAATAAACCAATCAGCAACGTATCAGCCAGACGGATCCGTGCTCCGGAGGGGGGATATATGAAAGCAGAAATCAGCCTGAAGTGGGCAAAGCAATTCTGAAGTGTTTGAGACATCGAGAGATCACAGGCTGCCGTGTTCCCGGACTCATCTAGATCTCCAGCCCTCGTCTCACACGGCGGATGTCCACAGGCTTCTTCCTCAGCCAAATGGGCAAAGCAAAGCCGCTATCGGATGCTGTTAGATTATCCGACATCACAGAGATACTCAGGTGGAAAAGGGTATTTAATTTCTGACATGGCAGTGGGGAAGGTTCCAGAAATGAGAAAGAAAATCTTACCCCGCAGCATTGGCGTGAACTTTGTTTTGGAAGCGTGGACGTGCATGGGGCCTTGGTCAAAATACCGGTGAAGCAAATGGCAATGTCAAAATGAAGAGATGTTCAGAATGACTTACTGCCCACCATGTTTGGAAGAATATCTGTATGCATGAAATACACGGATGACCTGGTACACTTGCCAAAATATGCAGCAGGTATCCAGGGCACGTGTGTGGAATACTTATTCCCATAATGTGCTGCTTTCCGCCTTTATATCCAATGAACCAGAAGTAATAACAACTATGATATTTAAAGTTTCTTTTCTTTCGTGTCACGTTCGGACTAACCAACTAAAAGTGCCAACCATTTAAGGTCATATTAAGTTGAATATTTTATTTAAATAAAATGAAAAAAATGGTACCACTTTATAATAAGGTACAATGACTTCCGGCTTGCTTAATGCTTTAGATAAAATTAACTTACAATGAACAATGCTAATGCAGAATTTATGGTAGTTCGTATTATTTTTTTGCATTTACTAATAAATTATTCAAATCAAAAGTTATCCCTGTTCAACTTAGCCAATGAATCATGCTCTAAAATGAATAACTGTTAACTAACATAAACAAGGATTAATAAATGCAACAACAAAAAAACAAATTTTTAGCTAATGTCAGTTAATGCATTTACTCATGTAACCAAGCGTTCCCAAAAAAATTGATTGTTAACATTAAATATTAGATTGTATACAATATTACTGTATGGTGTAGAGTACTGTAGCATTCTATTCCGACAGCTTCCAAACAAACAGTTTATCGTTGTCTAGTTCAACAAATGCATAACAAAACAATTTTTACTGGCTCGTCTTCTCGAACCCAAGACAGATAGCTGACCTCTGCGTGTTTCTCTTCGGTATGCAAAAGGGAGTGCACACGTATTAGTGTTATGAGTTATTTATGGCTGTTTTTTCAGGACGCTCACAAGCATCTCCGCTTTATAAATGATTTTGTGTTTAAGCCTTGAGACTGATACGCCATCAGTAACCCATTACGCAACCTCTCCTCTGAGTACCAAAAAGATTGTGCTTTATTGTTAATGCAAACATTAAAATTTAATCCGGCACCACGAATGCTTTAAAAGACACAATTCATCCTCCTGTGCAGGGTTCCTGCTTAAATGTTCTCGCCTCTAGAGAGCAGAATGAATCACGCTCTCTCCGCGAGGGCCACCCTGATGTGATTTATTTGCTGATACCTTGTCACCGTGTAATATATTGCGCTGCTTTTGTCTTCTTTTTTCTTTTTAGTATACATGGAGTGATCAGGCCCGCGAAGCAGGAAACGTGATTCCATTTCTGAGAAGATTCTGTTTGTCCGGGTCTCCAGGTCAGCGAAAATATCCAGTTTCAATATGAAGCCATTTGCATAATCTGGGAGAAATATAGCTATTTTAATTTGTTTTGTCAGTGGTGGTATTCAACAGATGAAGATGAGGTCGCATTAATGAATTATATTAATCTGTCGAAATGCAAACTATCAAATTCATAACACAGACGTATACGAAAAATAGATTATTTATTGTGATTTGTGCTATACTAAATAAATTGAAGCCATCAGTGACTTGAATAAGAAGCACTGGCAGGATGGGTAGTAAGGCAATGTGATTGGGGTGTTATGTATGGTATGGACAGGGCATGCGCACCTGAAGTGGCAAAGAATGTCGAGACATTGTTTTTTACTAATGCGATTTAATTAGCATTTTAGTTAAAGGGTTGATCAAAAAATTTGATTTCAATCATGAGCTACGCTGTAAAAAATATTTGATTTGGCTTAATATGACAAAAATAAACAGTTATTTTAACTTTAACTTCAATCTTTTATGATGTTAAATTGAAAACAAATTACATTTGCCAGTGGAAAACATTACGCTTATTGATTAACAATCAAACTGATTTCGCTAAAAATCATGTTTTGAAAACTAAATACTTCTTTAACAAATACATATTTGTAATATACACCAATATTTATAGTGAATTGTAACATCAGGCTTATTAGATTACTTAATTTGTTTACTTACAAATACACAAATTTAACAGTAAATTTAATTCAATTCAGAACTTTAAAATTTATTCATTTTATATAGTGTAAATTGTGTCATGTAAAAACAGAATGCAAGTTTTTTTTATTTTTAAATTGATTTAATGAAACCCATAATGTTCCAAGCCTCTATACATTGCTTCAATCTATTGAACATAAAACTAGATGTTAGGAAGAATGTTTCAAACTCAGCACCATTGATTACCATATTAGAAATATATATAATGATAGTCAAAGTTGCTCCCACACAGTTTGTTTTGCCTAATTCTTTAATATATCTTTGCTGGTGTTGAACAGAACAAAATATTTTTACACATTTTTCTACATTGGTAGTCAATAGTGTTTACTAATGTTTGGAACTTTATATTTCTATGAAATTGTACAAAAATATTTGATAAAACAATAAAGAATCCCCACTCTAATCCTTACCATCATTGGTGTAAAAGCAAATCATACAAACATAATATAAATTATCCACCATTTTATATATTTGATATTTGCTGTAGGTAATTTTTTTGTGGTGTTGGTGGCTAAATACTCCTTTGAATAAATACATATTTTACTCTATGTGTTCCTTTACCACACTCCAACAATTCCCTTGGCGAATCTGGCCTTAAGGCACGTGCAAATAATCGCCGCTATCAGAGGACGCACTTCATTCTTGGACAACATCCTAGACAACATTGTGCCTTTGTGCTTGGATGTGTCGAGGGGGAGTGAATTTTCCTGACATTTTGCCTGCTTGAATATTAATAGATTGCTTCAGCTCTGCTCCGTGGCATCCTGTCAGGATACACTGCCTGAAAACACCAGCTTTGGCAAGTGATGATTCCACACAGTGCCAGTAGCTTCAACCATCCTTATCAAGCGCTTGGCCCAGCGCTGTGCCCTGTCTGCGCTTTCCACACGCCCAGCCTACCCGAACCCACTGAGATAATGTGATAGCAGTCACCCATGGCCAGCCCTTCTCAGCGTGGCAACAGAAAGACTCCTTCACACAATAAAGCAATGAGGCATGTGTAAGAAATTTAGAACGGAGAAGCGTTGTGAGCCGGTTTGAACCTCTTTTTGACGTCTTTGTGTAGATATTGATAAGAAAATGTCTGGGAAATCACTCGGCATTAGATGCACATGACTGGAAAGAAATGGCTACGGATGAATTTGGAGACCTGAGAAATTAAACCCATCATTAAATTATTTGTGATATTCGTCTCAGATGACGGTTGCACCACGAAGTGTTGAACAGAAAATCTGGTTAGCCAGGTCAGTCAACGGTGAAATTAGTAAGACACCAGAGGTGTGTTTGACGCAATGCAAGGCCTGCATTTCAAATAATGAGCTTACTCATTCTGCTTTCATTGTTTCTACATTTTGCAAAAAAGATCAGTGCTCGGAATATAGAGGAATAAAAACAACACCGTGAAAAGGAAAGTCTGACCCTCTTGGTCTTTCAGGTACTTGGTTAAAAGTCTTCCAGATGTTTCGGCTTCGTTTGAAGATTAAACATTAATTCACAGTGTGCCGTTCTGCTAATCTTAGGAATTAGTTGAAAGAAATTAACCTCTAGTCTTATTATTTTAATAATAGACTGCTGAATACAGTTCGTATATTACATCGATGTAACCCCATTTGACTCTTAGAACATGTGTTGTTTTTATAAATGACTAGGGATAAGGAAGTGTGTTCATGAGCACTGGTTTATTTGTTTATTTATTTATTTATTATGTGTCAGTTAATTTCCAAACACAAGTGCTCTCAGACAAGTTTGATGAATGATGAACAATACGGCAAGGAGAAACCATCATTCACATTTTTCCCCCTGCTTTTGGGCAATATATGCATTCCAAATCCATTTGCTATAGTAATCTACTAAAGGGTGCATGTAAAATGGGTTAAAATGATTGCATTATGTAGTTTTAAGACAATTTCTCTTGAGATTTAAAAATGTTTGGGACTGTGGGACTTATGTACATAATGAAATTAAGTACATTTACATTTAGTCATTAGCTTTTATTCAAGGTGACTTACTAGTGAGGTTCATAAAAGAAGCAATCAGTACAAGAGGTAACAAGGCATACATAAGAGAAATAAAGCAAAACTGTGTAAAACACAATATATGAGCAAAGCACTGATAGAGAAGAGGTTTTAAGAGGGTCAGGGTTTTTAGTTTTTTTTAAAGATATAAACGAGTCTGCTAAACATGTTGTCGATGCAGGTAGTTCCAACAACACATTTTTTACACTGTATCTGGAAATATACAAAAAATGTATTGTCAACATAAAACATTATTCACATTCTAAAATGTATTACATTTTTAAAACCAGGGCTGTCAAAATGATTAATCACGACTAACCACATGCAGAATAAAAGTTTGTGTTAACAAAATGCATGTCTTTGGATAGACATGCATTTGAATTATTTTTAAATATTTTGTATTTATAAAAACATACATATACATGCATATATCTAGCAATAAAAAAAATACAAAAATACAAAATAATTAAAATATATACAGTCACGTATAATATATATATTATTAATGTATGATACATTTTTATAATGTTATATTTTACTTTAATAAATGCATGTATTTGTATTATTTAAATAAACAAATACATCAGAATATTTTCTAAATACATAAAGTGTATATTCATGTGTTTATAAATAGTACTTTAATATTCACAGAAAAAGACATACATTATCTAAACTAAAACCTTATTCTAGATCTGATAAAACACAATTTTTTTCATTTTTGAAAAAACAAAACCTCAAAAAGATCTCCAACTTAAGCAAAAAATGATTTTTTTACTTTAAGAATTATTCTATCACCACATGCAACACATGCATAATCTTTTATTTAGTGTATCTTCCTTAAAATACAGTCAATGGTCATTCACGATGAGCTTAAAGGCACTTAAAGCATCAATCGCATTTGTAAGCACGGCTGTCTCTCTTCTCCCAACTCCACAAATTCATTCTGACTGAATCTTAATTAACAAATCAGTCTTGGTTTTATTTGAATATGCATGTCCTGCACACAGAGGACATAGGAGTGAAAGACAGAAATCGAGAGACGGTGGAACGTTTAGCGTGACAGTTCTGCTAACAGTGGCGGAATTGTAAAATCGCTACAGAAAGCAGAACGCCGGTGGAATGTGACAACTTTGCAAGCCAGCCACGATTGGTTAGCCACATTAGAAATGTTTGGGTAAATATAGTATATGCAAATAAGAATGGTGCTTAACCATCTTGTGACAGAGAATGTGAATATAAATGATTTCCTTGAAAACCTAAAAGGAGGGATTTGTGGAATGAAGACGCAAAAATAATTTTGGAATTTGTCACAAAATTCGCTTGTGGATGCTTTAAGTATTTTTGTGTGTGCGCATATTTAGAACTACAGACCACCCCAAAATGAAAATTCTGGCATTGTTTACTCATCCTCTTGACTTTCAACCTGCATGGATTTCTTTATAACCAGAAAACAAAGAAGACATTTCGAAAAATGTTGGTAAAAGAAAACCATGTGTCCCTATTGACTCGTATTAGTTATGTGTTCATATTCACATTCTTTAAAATATCTTCTGTTGTGTTTTTTAAAAATACAAAAGTCACACAAATTTAAATGACGAGATGGTGAGTAAATGATGACAGAATTTACAGTTTGGAGTGAACTATGCCTTTAACCACATTTCAGTGACATCACTTCAATTGGATACCTTAATGTAGGATAGACGCTATTCAAAACCAACGGGACATTAAACAATAGCAGAAATGTCCCCATTTAAGTGAACATGTGTTTGTGTGTTTAGCACACATAGAGTTTCTTAGTTGTCCTCTGCTTGTGTATTTGTCTCCATATTCATAGCTCACGACTTCAAAAGAAAATGACAGGAAAGAGTAACCTTGACCTTTCCGCAGACTCCCACAAAATGAAGAGAAAGATCATCATTAATCGCTAGTCATCTGCTGGCGTTTCTTACAGCTGCTTCTTGTCATTTCGGATAATGAGATGGATCCGGCACTGCCAGGGAAGCGGTCCCGGTCGCAGCTGACCATTGCGCTTGCCCTTGAACCCAGCTGGACCTCCCAAGAAACGCAGCGACTCATTATTCTATCAGATATCACGTCAAAACGGGCAAACCGTATCCGAGCCGTGATTGAGTTTTTCATTGTTTAGACAGATCCCAGAATAGAGGCCGTATTTCAAAGCCGTGACTTTCACAACAGTGTTCGGTAACTGTGTTCACGGCATCGTAACTTTTTAGTGTGCACCTCATTATTGGGGCTTTTACTGCAACACTGTCGAAACACAAATCAGGGGAGAGTAGGACTGGTGTTGAGTCGCTTCGGTTGATCAAATGGTAAATAACAATAAATATGTACTCAAATAATACGTTTTTTTGCTTTCTCAAACGGGGGACAAAGTTGAAAAGAGCATCCGAGGCTCAATAAAACAACCGTGCCACCTCCTCCCTTGGCTCTGAGCGTGAACGACGCAATAAAAGTCTGATTATTATTTAGAGAGAATATTGCTTCCATAAAAGAGCAATTCTAGGCTGCATTCGCAGGACACAGCACCAAGGTCTCGCCGCTCGCTTGAATTTGGATGGATTTCCGCTGTGGAAAGTACAAAATGAAACCAAGCCAATGGTCACAGATCTGAATAAAAACTCTTCAGTGATAAAGCGCGATATTTGCATGACGTACTGGCGCTGACGTCGCTCTTTCAGAAGTGCAGAAGTGCATCAGATGATTTCTAGAGTCTGAGTATGGATACTCGACAAAGTGTTTTCGTCGTGACCCGGCATGAGGATAGATAGGGGCTTCGGCCTGGCCTCATCCATTTACTCAGGGGAGCTGCTGGGCTGGGAAATGGCAGCCTATGACAATATCTCTATTAGCAGTGATGGAAAGCATGTCAGCGAGTTTTTATTAACAGCCTTTGCTAGCCTGCACCAGACCCGCTGCCATTTGAGTAATGCCACTCAGCGCTGAGCCCCAGACCTTTAACGTACACCCACATCCCACTGCTGTAATTTCCTGAGAGGGTTGGTCGTTTGTTTTGATTTGTATCAAAATATATTAATAAATTATTCTTTCAATTACCAGTGGCCTTCAACACAGAAGCCAGGCCGGAGAGCATTTTTCACACAGGTTACAAACCAGAACAAGTGCTCCAGCGTTACTTGCTCACCTCCAGAGCATTTGAATGCACAGAATATATGAGAGTGTTTTCATGGATTGGGTACCAAACAGGCACTGAAACTGAAGGTTATTTCTTTGTTTTCAACAGTAGACGGCGAAAGCAGCTTTAGAAAGTATTGACTGTCAACATTTGGAGTTTTAAGTAATTATTATGTGGTTGTTTATGTTAAATATTATTTTCCTTTCATAAGCGGTTCATGAGACTGTTGCAGACCAAAAGTATCAGACAGTCTGATCAATGTGATGTAAACTAAAATTTTGTAGCAAATTTTTGAGAAGATTACAAATGTGGCAAATTTTCCCTATATGATCTGTTCACATGAAAAAATTGTGAAGTAACACAGTACATAATTTTTTATCACATTAAGGTTTCATCGAACAACACATTTTCTGTCCATTTTTGGTTCCTGTGTTGCAAAATCACTCATGTGGAACAGAAGATACTTTGAGAAATGTGTCTGAGTTGGAACCTTGTTTAAAATATCCTCTTAAGTGTTCTGCTGAAGAAGGACAAACATACAGGATAGCAAGGACAAAAGGGCTTATGAAAATGAGTCTCATCTTTTCATCACCTTTGCTGTACTGTAACTTTTAAATAATAGTGTAGCTTTGTCCCAAGTACTGTATGTACACAATTGCATTCATATTTCATATTGTAGGAAGAATATCTGTCAATCCGAAGGCTTCTGGAACTCTTTGTTGACATTCAGTGGCCTTTTCACATATTCTGTTGGGACAAAGCAGAATAAATCTTTGAGAGTTGTGACCCAAAACTCATCCCATGGAAGACAAACAAGCCAATGAGAAAGCCACAACTTATATGTGAATCGATGTTTTGGTTAAGTTTGGTTTAAATATAATAATATATATAATGGGAATGTACAATATGTAACATGTCTCTCTAAAATATTCTTATTTTATATTTATTTAGATTTTTTTTAATATTCCGTTATATTTAAGGCCTAATCATACCGCCAGCGACTCTGTGTGCCGATAGTCTCTTGATAGAGATTCGTTAAAAAGGTCGAGATTCAAGATTTACAAACGAAACCTACAAGTTCTCTAGCAATTTACAACTTTGTCGTATCAACGGACAAGCACTTTTCCTGTCGCCAACAGTTACCGTCGCTTAATTTGCCCGCTCTACATTGCAATGAATGACATCACATGGCTTTATCGCTAGGTGTCACTGGCGGTGTGAATGGGGTATTAACCTAAAAATTGTGCAGTAAATATTTTAGTTGAAATTGTTAAAAATGTTTATTAAAAACCCAACAGTTAATTTCAAAATGTTTATATTTTTTAAGTTTATGTAATGAATAAAAATATTTGTAACATTTTAACATGTAAATCTTTGTAATTTACACCAAGTATGTTTGGTGAATTCTAATAGAAATATTGAAATTATTCAGATTTGTTTTTACTGAAAAATACACCACATTTAAGCAGTATATATATAGTACACTTTAAAGCTTTTGAATTTCCTCAGATTTTTCCCAAGACAATTTACACAATTCATTTTTTATTTTTTATTAGGTGTAATACTGAATGAATTTTAGGTGAATTTTAATAGAAATATCGAATATTTTCGACTTATTTTTTTACTTACATTTACTCAATTTTATCAGTATATTTCAGTATTGCAATGTTTTAAAATGTACTCATTTCTTGAGGGTAAATTGTTTCACTTAAGGTGGTAGCTTTAATTTTTTAATGTGGTATTTATTCAACACTTAAAACTCTTCTTATTGCTTCTCCAATGCTAGTGGAGCAGAAATGACACACTTCAGCTTTAACAAGCCATGTTTTTCCAGTTGTGACTACACAAAAGTGACACAAAGGACAACAGGACTGGATTGTAACCGGCTGTGTTCATTGAGTGGGTAATCCCTAGAAATAGACTTTAGCAGCTTTGGCTTCTTTTCAAAGGGACACTGATTCACATGTGATTGATTACCTGCTGCCTTCAGTTGAACCCCATCCACAAGGGCCAGAAGTTCATAGTTAAAACCTTGTCACATGATTACATCCAAAACTAATCTCTCTCCGAGGAAAATGGAAAATCAGGAGTTCCCAAACCAATAACCAGGTCGTCTATCAATGATTTAAACTAATATTACCTGGGACAGTCTGCCCACATCATGCACAGTCGGAGCTGTCAGATACGGTGCTGGCCGCACGCAGCAAAAAACCCTTCCATCCCGCAAAATGATTATAGCGGCTGGAGCCGAAACAGGGGCGGACAGCGGAGTGGACATCGGGGAGAAACCAGACGTGAGTGCACAACAGAAGATGAACCCGTGTAATGAACCCAGAGGCTCCCTGCAGTCCAATCCTAACCCCTTCCAATTGCTCATCACACTCCGATCATTCCAATCCACGGCCTAATAGTCCCGCATGATTCCTGCTGCCCACGTTCAATCAATCCGCTAGGCCTTCTGGCACCAAATGAATTTGGCATGAAGGCTTTAGAAAGCGCCTATTTGAGAGCTAAGAGTTCACCTGTTCACATTGATCATATTTGGAAACTGGCTGTTTAACCACTGGATTGATTTCATTTCGTGGAAATCAAACCTTGTTGATTCAGTCTGAAACGAAAGTAATGTGGACAAATATGGAAAACAGGCTTAATTTAATGTCGCCATTTAGTTGAATTTCAGATTATTCCCATTACATTAGATTTGTGTGCCGCACTTACTTTTTGGCTTTTAAGGCAAAACGCAGAACGCTGCCTCATTTGTAAGTCACTTTAGATAAAAGCGTAAAAGCATCGGCTAAATTAATAAATGTAAATGCAATAGTAGATGACATTTAAGCATTTCATGGAGGGCTTTTGATAACTGTGGAAAAATCTATTGAGATCCACATAAGGTTGATTGTTCAGATAGTTGACATGGTCATGAACAATAAAGAGCTGCTGACTGCCGATTCAAAAGAGGGAGAAACACTGAGTCCCTACAGAACGGCTGTGAAATTTTGTTAAGAAATCAAACTGGAACATTTCGTTTTATATTATGATGCAAAACAGCATGCACAGCATTAATATCCAAAATGTCAGTGCAGTTTTAATGTCATGCTGTACAAGCATGTCTCTTATTAAAATGCCACAACAAAGATCCTGCATTCAAATGATGTAACAAATTTAAATGAGTCTGAAACCTTGACAGCAGACATGATTATGTGGCTGGAGAATGTTGTTACACTAAGCGAGGCATGTTGTCACAATGGATATGCCGTTATATTGGAGGTTTCAGTGAAATACGAAATTTAACAATGTACGAATACAATAAAAAGGACAACATACTGTTTCTGCATTCATCTACATTTTCTGATTGGACTATTTATAGGTACAAATCTGATTCTTAAAACGTTCGGACACTGTACAAATTGTGAATTAAAAAAAATATTCAATAATTTACAAATCTCATAGACTTACATTTATACAATAGACTATAGATAACATACCAAATTTTGAAAGTGAGACATTTGGAAATGTCTGGCCAGATATTGGCTTATTTCTGTAGCATTAAGACGACAGAAAAGTTAAATGTACATATAAGAAACAGCTGGAGGACCAATTTGTAACTTATCAGTTCAATTGGCAACCTCATTGGGTATAAAAAGAGCCTCCCAGAGTGGCAGTGTCTCTCAGAGGTCAAGATGGAAAGGGGATCACCAAAACCCAAATGGTGTAGCGTAAAATATAGAAGCAATATCAGAAAGGTGTTTCTGAAAGAAATATTAAAAAGAGTCTGAATTTATCATCATCTACAGTGCACTATATCATCCAAAGATTCAGAGAATTTGGAACAGTGTCTGTGCCTGAGGGTCAAGGCCAGAAAACCATAACGGATGCCTGTGATTTTCTGGCCCTTTTCCCCTTAAAATTATACATTTTCCCAGTTTAAACATTTGATATGTCATCCATGTTGAATTCTGAATAAAATACTGAAATTTGAAACTTCCACATCATTGCAATTTGTTTTTATTCACAATTTGGACAGTGTCCCAACTTTTTGGGATCTGGTTTGTATTTGTTTGTTTAGGTTAAAAAAAATATAAACAATGTTTTTATTTGTATTTATTTGTAAATAATGCACTATACAACTACAGAAACATGCCAAACAGGAAAGTACTTTTCAAGGCGTCAAATAGTGAAAAGAAAGCAAGTTGTTATTCACTTATTAGGCCGTACAACATCAACACTTTTAGGAAAAGTTAAAATTATTTTTTATGTTAGACTTTATCACAGCCTTTCATGTTGTAAGTCAAATTAGATTGGAATTCATCGTACACCAGACTGGAATAGACACTAAACATCTAGAAATTCTGATGAAATTAAAATTGTGAAAGATCTCTCTTGACAAGCGGTACTTCAGACACCTTTCTCATTTGACAACTGGCCTCCGTCGTCCCCTTATACAGCAGATAAAAAAATTAAATGATATGAGGAGGAAAAATGAGAATGGAAACAGAATTGAAAATCTGAGCCAATCTGTAATTATCAGCCAGTAAAACACATTACATGCTTGGGATCACATCATAAATTTGCTCGTCTATTAAAAATGACTTGGTCATCTCCGTGAGCCTTGTTTAAAACACCTCTTCCAATTGAAATCCTCCTCGGAGACTTTTATCATAGCCGATACTTCCTTTTGCCTAAAGCCGTGAATGCACAACTCAATTGAATTGACTAAGTACAATAAATGGAGCTTTTGAAAGCATTGATGTGCATGGATAATGAGATGCCTTTGATGTGAATGAACATCCATTTTGGAATTAGCGTCAGTCACAGGTGTTTTGCTGTGAAAAGTGTAATCAGATCCTTTGAAGTTTTATATTACATTACCAAATTGAACATGAAGAGCCTATTCATTTGCATAATTTAATCTGTAAAGGAGAAAATTTCAGAAACCTCTCCTTTTGCTCTCTGCCAGCCTGACGCAAACATATGTTCCTTTGGCTGGCAATACAATACAGAGCGAATGTCTGCAATTTGGTGAATTTGTATAATCCTCGCCTGAATAGATATTATGAATTTAACGATGTAAAGAACTAGAAGTGGGATAGACCCAACTTCCAATCAGTCTTTGTGAAAAGAGATTAATTAAAGGAAGGAAACCGAGGGAAATGGAAAGCAGGGAATGTTCATATCCCTGCAGAGAAATCCTCTATGGAGTGTAACATTAAATAGTAGTGGGTGGGAAGTCAGTACAGAAGGTTTCACCACCTATTGACTATTTGCTGTTTTAACCCAATAGAAGCATCAGATGTGGAGTTAATTGTCTTTAATGGAAATCAATCTGCTTTCAAGCATAAAACGTGTTCAGCTCTACGTATAGACAAAAGGCATTATCAACAAAAGTACAATTATTGAAATGTATGTCAACATTCGGCATTTTCACTTGGGTCACATCCAGAGATTTCACTTTTTTTCCCTCTTTTTAAAAAAATCATTAAGCACTGCACTTTAAAGAAAGGAATCTCTGCACACACAGGAAACTAATTTAAAACAATATAGTATACACACCAGACCAGTATGTGATGGTGATATTTAGTATTAAGGGGCCCTAAAATCGTGGATGAAGGTTTGGAGAAAGTGCATAATCACAATTATGTATGTCACCCTTGCGGTCGTCACCGATGTAACATGGCTGTGTCTGACTAAGGGCCAAGATTTGGGTGATGACATCATCGTTTTTGGAAAATATGCATGTTAGATGTACACAAAAAATGCACTCATAGTTCACAGTACTTCGTGCATATTAGCGGTCAAACGTTTTTGGCCATTTAAGTGAATTCTTTCTCATAATTTAAAAAACCTTTAGACTTTTTTTTCCATGACAAAACATACAATTTATTTAATAAAAATGTTTTTGTAATTGATAACTTGGACTGATTATTAAACAAAGCGCAACCAATAAGAGCGCAGAATAGATGGGGACTCCTTTAAAATTCCTTAGAAAGCATATCACATGAGACCTTAGGAAGCTTCTTGATTAAAAAAAAAATGTATTTCATTTTTTTTAGTTAGAACCAAATATCTACAATTCCCTTTCTTTTCCCAATCTTTATGAGTTAAATATTACTCTAAAATGTGGAACAACATTTGCTTTAATCTGTGTTGTCCTGTGAGAACATTTTGCTTACAGGATGGTTTATATAATATCTGAATAAGTTTTGACATCCAAATGTATCTTAACATTCAGCACACATATTATAATTATCAAAAATTGAAGCTTCTACAGAAAGTTTTAAGAATGTCCGATTAGATAATTAAACTTGATTATTTAATCAATCCTCAATTCCATGATGGCTACTCTTACTCTTCATTGCATTTTTAAGGCTGGTCGGGGCAAGAATCCAAAATCCCAACAAAAGTTTGTTGGGATTTTGGTGATAGGCCTCATCAGTGACAACGACGAGACTGCCTACAGGGAGGAGGTACAGCACCTGGCCACTTGGTGCGCTGACAATAACCTGCTTCTGAACACCACCAAGACCAGGAGCTCATTGTGGACTTCAGGAAACAGACAGGACGCACGCACGACCCAATCCACATAAATGGGATGGTTGTTGAGCGTGTCTCCAGCTTCAAGTTCCTGGGAACCACCATCTCCGAGAACCTGTCCTGGAACTCTAACACCTCCAGCCTGGTCAAAAAGGCTCACCAGCGCCTCTTCTTTCTCAGGACACTGAAGAAGAACCAGCTGTCTTCAGCCATCCTGGTGAACTTTTATAGGTGTACGATCGAGAGCATCCTGACCAGCTGTATCACAGCTTGGTATGGGAACTGCTCTGTGGCTGACCGCAAAGCGCTGCAGAGGGTGGTGAAAACTGCCCAACGCATCACAGGAACAACACTTCCTGCTATTGCGGACATCCAGAGGAAGCGCTGTCTTCGTCGAGCTCGCAGCATCCTCAAGGACTCGTCTCACCCTGACCAAAGACTGTTCACCCTCCTGCCCTCTGGGAGGCGCTTCAGGAGCCTCCGGACAAGGACAACAAGACTGAGGGACAGCTTTTTCCCTAAAGCTGTCTCCTTACTGAACTCTTCCCTCTGACACCCCTCAATCACCCCCCCCCCATCTTATACACAGACTCCCCCCCCTCTATAACACTACACTTATTTAAAATATTCTTCACAATAACCAGTTGTTACATGCACTACTGTTCACTCAGTAACACTGGACAATCCATTTGCACACGGAAAACAAAATTCCAATGCACTTTACCATCCATTGCAATACTGTAATTTATGTTCATAGATCTGTCTATAGTGTACATACACTTTACATAATGTATAGTTTGTTCATAGCACACCTGCCTGTATATCTGCCTGTATATTAACCTGTAAATCTGTCCATAATACTTATCTATATTCATATATTCTGTATAATTATTGTATATATACATATATAACCTGTATTTACTGCTTATTGCACTTCTGGTTAGATGCTAACTGCATTTCGTTGCCTTGTATCCTACATGTGCAGTGACAATAAAGTTGAATCTAATCTAATCTAATCTAAAAAGTACTGTGGTCATCACATTAATATTTCCCCACCAAAGTCTAATACACCAAATTGACATCATTGAAGATAATGCTATACCAGTTTTAAAACGCAACATATGATTCAGCTTACAACAGAAAGTCTCATTATACAAACATCACAGTTAATGTAATGCAGAAGTTAGATCCAACCAGCTCTTGACGTACTGTACTTTGGCATCCAAGAGACCGAAGGCACATTTGGGAAAGGCTCTGGAGGTTTATTGATTTGGCAGAACAGATTAACTGCCCTCATCTTCACTGGACGACTTCAAATAAACAGAGCGGCTGTCCGCTGTTATCTGCACAAACAGCAAGTTAGTTGTTTACTTTGCTTAATTCACATTGAGCTCATGCTCATGTTGGTGTGTTGATATGGGTTTGCACAATACATGGTCTTCGGAAGATCACACAGCATTGTATGTGATTGAAGGAATCACATTTAAGCATAAAGTTATTTACAGGTCTTCGCCCACCATCTGACAAAACATCGAAAGCAAATTTAAGCAGTTTAAAGTGCCACACTGCTCAACAATAGAAGCTATGGGCTTGTGGTGAGATGTCCATTCTGCTGCCTGCCTATTTTTAGTTTATTAAAATATACTTTTCATAATTTGAGTACAAGTTTTATACAGCAACTTTACTTAAATCTTTACTTCTAGCACATAATTTAGTTTACGAATGTACAAGGAAACATTATATTTATAATTAATTTGTTATATTTTATATTTTTTTAATATCCAGTGCACACATAATTATAATCCACGTGGCATGGTAAATATCCCCAAAATATTTTATAGTTGTATTAACTTAAAATCGTAATAAACATTAAATAGGTTTTTTTCAATAAAAATATTAAAAGAATAAATTAAAAGCTGGATAGTTGATTTCTCTAAAATATGAAATTACAGTATTCAAGTTTATGTAATAAAATCCCCTTATTAACCCTTATATATTTATAATCTACAGCGAATATTTTGGTGAATGCTAAAATAACTATTTGAGTTCATAAGATTTTTTTAATATACACAAAAAATAAACAGTAGATTGAATAGATTTCAAAGCTGGAAATGTACTCAGTTTATTTATTTATTTATTTTTTGGAGTGTATATTTATATTTAGGTATTCATTTCTATACTTCAAATTTACTTAAAATACTTATACAGTCCAATTAGTTGTATAATTTATATAAAAAATGTGTTTCTCTCACTGTAGGTCTGTATATAATTTAGAACCACAGAAGCTATTTTGAAAAATGTCTCTAGTGTTGTTTGGCTACCAACATTCTTAAAAGTATCTTCTTTTATACATATACATCATACAGGTTTGTAACGACACGAGCCTAGGTAAATGATGTATGATTTATTTTCTAACTTTTAATATTTTAATTTGTGAACTATCTTTGCTTTTTGAGTGTATCAGAAGCACATGATATTGAAAGTATAATACTTGTTTTTTTCTGATCTATCTGTCTAACCACTGCCTTACTTAAACTTTGAGTGATGTTTACAAATTTGTAATACTTGCTAGAGGTCCCGGAATGACCCCATCACACTTCAGTCTAGACAGGTGATCATGTCACTTCAAATAAATCATCAACCATGGCGTCCGGTTATTTATTTAATACCATTCCAGGCCAAGGGTATAACTTTAACCTTAAAAAACAGTGGGGCCAGCCAAATGTTGACTGGCGATGTAATTGACACAGGGCACATGTAATTAAAGTTCCATTTTACGCTGTCCGGAGGCTATTCAACACCTGTGTTATACCTGCACAGCTTCTGGAAACGAAAGGAAAAAGTTTTATAATTTAATGATTCTGGCCATTATCTATCATTAAAGACACATTTCCTAGCTGTTCTCACGGGTTTTTCCCAATCCTAATTGCAAAACGAATATACAAACTGCACAGAGGAGCGTTTGGGCGAGTTATAATGGCGCAGGCCTCTAGATCCATCTCAGATGAATCTGCAGGGGAGAGGCCTGAGATTTATGGCACACTTAATCCAGCAGCCGGAGAATCGATAAACAAGACGTAGGGGCCAGCCCTAACTTGATAACTCCGAAACGCTGATATATCATAACACACCTGGTACAGGCAGGGTGAGTAGCTCATTCAGTTTTAGACACGTAGCCTTGATGCAGAATGGAGGGTCGTGTTTCTCTATGCCCATTCTGGCATTTTTGTAGGGCGGTGAGATGGATGGGTGGTCGAACATCCACTATAAATACTAATCCTGCGGGTTTAAACAATACCGCAGCGTACATAATGCATCTCTGCATGCTGAAACCATCTGCCATGATTTAGAAATCACACACCCACAATGGCGCAAGATTGTTGAGGCGTCTTATATCTTTCCTTAGGACTAGGCTCAAGCACGCTGCAGAAGGTTTTGCTCAGACGAATGAAATTGATTTGTTGCAAATGGAAAGAAAGTGCTGGATATGTCTCACCAGAGTCAATGGCAGGTGACTGTGAGCTTCGAGCTTAGATTAACCCGTATCCCTCGTCCGTTGTGAGACCGTCCTCGTTCTCACACTCCATTAAAGTCAGCTGTGGAGCGAGTTCGTCATGCCTATGGAGAATATAGACATTATATGAGCCTTGCACTTAGAGCCATTTATACACAATAGGCTGGAACTTAAAGCGTGTTTAATGCACGACTGTACCTGACTGTTTAATAGATGTACTGTTGAGTCTGGTAGTAATTTGGCTAAGTACAAGAAAAAAAGTAATGATGTGAGTTGAACTCATTTGAACTCTCTATGACAAATATTTGATATTTGTATTTTAATAAAACTATAAAACTAGCCAAACTTATATTTATATTTGCTTCACAATTTGCATTAGGAGGGAATAATAGGGAGGGACAGTTCACCCAAAAATGTTATTTATGATCATTAACATCCTCTTGTCATATCATGCATGTATGGATGTTTTGGCAGCATACAAAAAAGATATTTTGAAGAATAATGGCAAACAATGCCTGTACCCTCTGACTTGGTTTAGTGTCTATATTGTTATAGTCACGGGTTACTATTACCAACATTTTTCAAAATATCCTCTTTTGTTTTCCGCATAAAAATAATATCATATAGGTTTTAAGTGATTAAGGGGTAAGTCAATGATTTGAGAATGTTCATCTCTTTTATACATGTTGCTGTGCATTAGGAAGGAATAGTAGGCAGGGAAGTTCACCCATAAATGACATTGTTTATAAATTACTCCTATTGTCATCTGCAAAACAGAAAATAAGTTATTTTAAAGAATAATGGCAAACATCAGTAGTACACATTGACATTGAAATCACTGGTCACAATAACCACCATTCTTCATAATATCTTCTTTTGTGTTTTATTACCTTCTTTTGTGTTCTTTTGTGCACTTAAGAAAGAAATTCATACAGGTTTAAAAGGATAAAAGGGTGAATAAATTAATGACATCATTTTAATTTTTGAGTGAACGATCCCTTTAATACAAGTCGATATGCATTAAAAAGTAAATGTAGGTATTGATAGTTCACCAAAACATTAAATATGTTATCATTTACTTTCTAGTTTATTTTTGTTATTTTAAGTTCTGTATGACTTTCTTTTGCGTGAATAAAGAAGCTATTGAATAAACTTAAATAAAGAAGGTATTTCACAGAATAACAGCAGTGCCAATTCCCTTGTTTTTCTGTCCATGTAATATAGTAACTAGGTGTCGTTCAAAAACATTCCTCAAAATATCTTTTTGTAGATATGTGTCATAAAGAAAGGATTACAGGTTTGAAGTAATTAAGAGGGTGAGTTAATTTTCATTTTGAGTTAACTATACCTTTTATCATTATCCTGCCAGCAGAAATGGACGGTTTTAGAAAAATGTAAATCCTGGTAAAGCATTTACACTTAGCATCATAGCAGATCTAATCAAACAACTCAGCCGTGCATTTGGGGTTGTGTTGTCCATCTGCGCCACAATTGAGTCACGCAGTCAAGACTTCTGCCTCATTTAAATGCCGAGTCTTGACATCACGGTCGCTTACCAAAGAGAAGTGGCATCAAATTCTGAAGAAGCCTCTTATCCTAAAGTGCCTACTAGGCTGTTCCCCTTAATGGGGATCGTCTCACTACAGAATTGCATGAAGACCTCTACAGAGGAGTGCAGCAAACTCTGCAAATGAACCAAAAAGAGATTTAGAGAAATAGTCTCCTTGTATTCCACCGGGGCTTGGTGTGAATCATCGATGCTTGTCTGAGCTCTTGTCAAGGGACTTGGAGATGCAGTCCTACCTGCGGCAAGTGAAATACAATCACAAGGGCAGTGCCACCGATAGAATACAGATGCGTGTGTGCCTACCGTCCACATCATTTAGAAATAGCGGTGCCTTTCGAGAATTGTTTACAGGCATCCATCGCTGTCTTGAATGGGATGTTAAGACTTTTTAACAAAATGCCACAAACAGCTTAACAATGTTGATAATTAATGGACCAAATAGTTATTTTATTTGTCCCTTAAGATCTACTTAATAGGAAACAACACAAGCTCAGCAAGACTGCCGGATCTACCGTGTCTCATTTTGCGAAGGCTGCTTATTCGGAAGGATAAGATGCGCGCTAGAGCGTTTAAATGGAAAACATATTTGGTTTGACCTCTGCCGAGCAAAACTGGCACCTCTCTCTCTTCCCTGGACACCCCGCTAACAATTAACCTGCTATGCCGAATTCTTTCAATTACACTCGCTGATGAAATACAAATAAATATAAAATGTTTTATGCGGAATGCTCGCGATGTACTGGGCCGCATTATGATTTCATAGGCAACGGGCTTGTCCAGTAGATGTGATCTCCTTATATTATGATAAATTAAAGTCCCAGCTGCAGCCAGGAGATTTAATTAAGATTCAGCGTTCACCTTCGGCAAAGGTAGCTTTGTTACTTAATTCCAATTAAACTGCTTGGCTGGGGCAAGACTTGCATCGCTACCCATTCAGATATCCTTTGTTTGCCCTCAGCAGGCAAATATAATAGAAACAAATCATATGTTTCCATGTTCACACCTTTAGGGGATATGTAGGCATTCGGGGAAAAGGAGAGACGGGAAAGGTGAAAGAAACAAACAAACAACTACTGACCTATTCATACAGTCTGAATTTAAATTAAAGAATGAATTAAAAGCTTTATTAAGAAGTTTAATTCTGGAAACTTCAGTTTTCAGGAAAAACACTTACAACACAGATCAATCACTTCAAGTATAGTTCATCAAAAAACATAATTTTTACCTTGAAGTTATTTTTTATCCCCAGGAGATTACTTTGTTCTCATACAAAGAGAAAGATAGTTTGAAGAATGCTTTTAAGGAGGACAGGACCCCTGTGGCAGGAAAATTACTTGATATCTTTTTCCTCTGTTGTACAAAAAGGGGATATTTCGAAGAATGTAAGACATCAAAAACTTCTGGGGTATGGTAGTTGCTGCTATGGTAGAGTTGTTCATGGAGTCCAAAAAAACATTTTGGTTACAAACTTTAGTACAAATTTCTTTCTCCATGTTTAAACAAACAAAGAAATTAATATGGATTTGGTACCACTAGAGAGTGTGTAATTCATGAAAGTTTTTTCGTTTTTGGGGGAAATATGCCTTCAAAAATGGTTGATTAGCACTTTTGTTCTGAAAACCCAATCACAACTATAAAGGATGACTGCTTATATTACTAGTTCACAAAATACGGAAATTCCAAACTTTGGAAGAACAGCAACCATATGTGGGTTAATAATGTTCTCCCTGTACATATTACAGATATTGAAGGGCATCAAGAAGACATTAAACAGTGAAACTCATAAGAATAGTAATAGATCATATTTCAAGTAAAAGAAAACCTTATTAGAGTTTTCTCACACCTTTAAATAAGCTCTTTAATCCAGATAAGATTTAGGTCTGACATCATTAAAAAACATTGTTCCCAATATAGGAAGTGATATAGAAGTAATAATGGATTTGCTATATATTTTACACCTAGTCATTTCATGTTCTTTAAACACACTCACCATCAGAGTTAAGGTTCTACAAGCTCAGATCTGGTCTGTTCTTCAGCAAACCCTCCCAGACTTACATTAGGAAAAAACACAAGCTGTTGGGAAGAGAATATGTTGAGGGTCTGTTTTCCACCAAATCATGAGAACGTCAGTTTGATAATATAAGAACTGCAACACAATGAGAAATAATGCCACAAACACCCAATTAAAAGAGTCCAGACATCTGGCAGTGAAACAGCTTCAGCATCTTTATAAATGACTCACGCAATTTGACCGTTTTTTTATATGGAATTATATATATTTGCAAAGTTGCTCTGTGCCACCAATTTAGAAAATATGCATACTTAAGGATAATAAATGTCAAGTCAGAACTGACCAGTATATTCAAAAACAAGCCATACACTCTTTACACATATGCAGTGTCTCATATATGTAGACATTAATTACGTAAAGTGCATTGATTTAAGTTTCAATAGTTTTTTACATATTTGTTGAGTTCCTTCACATACAGTAAAGCGCAAAGTATTTTGTTTAAGCACTATAATATTAAAGGTGACTTGACTTGACTTGACTTGACATGGGTGACCTATAAGGTGTACACAGATGTACATAAAACCTCATTCCAACATGGCAGCTAAAACGGGACACTTATTAAAAGTATAACACAGGTCAGTCATTCTCCAAAAATACTTCACTAAAACCAAAACCAAATATGAGAAGTTTTGGGCACTTATGATCTATACATTGCATGCCTATGGGGAACACTTTGAGAGGCTTACATGTTGTTGTTGCCATAAAACTGCTGCCAGGATGAGAGTGGAAAAACGACACACTTAGATTTCCGATCAATATTGTCTGTATTCTGCTGGCTTCTTTTTATTGTTGCTGCACCTGAACGTGTCATATATGAAAACTTACATGAAGATATATACTCATGAATTTAAGATTCTCATCATATGAAGTTACAAACTACTCAATGTTAAGTTGCAAAAACTGTTGTGTTTCATTGTTCTGTTGAATCAAAAGAAAGATATTTGCACGGATGTTTTGGGCAATCTTCACAACCATAGTAGAAAATTTTTTTACGGCAGTAAATGGTCTTCCCAAACTGTTTGTCTTGCTAAATTATTCCAATTATTTTCTTTTGAGTTTATTGGCACACAAAAATACAATACGTTTTCAACCATAGGAGTCATTGGTTCCTCAGAAATCTCAACCAAGTTAATCTATCCCTTTCCTTCTGTTCAACCAAACAAATAAATTCACACAGGTTTCAACAACTTGAGGGTGAGTTAATCATGACAGATTTTTAATTTTTATGTAAAATTTGGCTTTGAGTGATACGATATTGATGTGTTTGTACTTTATATCTCTGAAGAAAATGCACTTCCTTTAAGCTTTAGTGTCCAAGGGGCTATTGTGTGTGTGTTTGTGTGTAAGTGTGTCCTCATACATATAGTGTGTATTCTTATTGCATTTCAAGTGTTTTCCATGATGCGATATTTTTTGGCCTTTAAACTTCAGGAGACACTATATTGTTTGGAAGCAATTGGGATTAAGATTGAAGAGTGAATTCCGTAATGCGGAGGGCTTTCATTTGCACCCTGTTCTACATACCCCATGCGGCAAGAACATCAAAGCCGAAAACAGAGTGGAGTACTGCTGGCTTCTCTGTAAAGACATCCAATAAGGATGCGTCATTGGCAAGACTTTAAAGTTTTCGGCAACAAGATCTCACAGAAATCCAAGACTGAATCTGAAGACATTCCTGCGCTTGATATTCAAATTTCTTTTCCTGCCTGCGTGCATTGTTTGTTGAGTTCTTATGAAAGAAAAGGAATTATCAAGTACCCATGAGGGAAATTTGTTGCTCTTTTTTAACATAGAGGGCTTTTTGATTGTTTCCTTACAGTAAGCATTAACTTTTTATTAAATGTTTCTTTACGACACTTAAACCGGCATTGTGTATTGTGTACAGTTTATAACTGGTAATAAAGGGCTCATTGATTAAAAATCTGTGTTATCCACTTTTTTTCGGTGTCCGACATTTTGCCTATATTAGACATATGAAATACCAAAAAAATCAAGCGTTAGAACAAAATATCTATTCTTTATAGAAGCAAAGTCTCACATCTGGAGTTTACAACTAGTAAGTTTGCTAGGGACAAACCCAAGTATTCAGCATGTTTGTCATGGGCTTGTGATTTGTGAGAACTAATGCAGAAGCATCCAAAATGTGTAAAAATAACATACGATGTTATGATTAATAATCTTTCACATCCTTGTCAAGTCGTACCGTCAAAGTTGGTGTATCGGCCTGATCTTCATTTTCCGGATCAGATTTGTGCTCAGATTTGTGTCATACGGAGATACTGATGCTCTGTTATGCCTGACTTTTGCTTTCCATACTGATCTTTCAATTATTATTTAGGGGCGTTCAATTTCCATTGCACAATTGTGGTATATGGCCAATCAGAGCCCACCTTGCTTTTCAGAGCTAAGTGAAATCGACGCATTTCAGAGAGATAGCCCATGAGGTGATATAAAAAGTATGGTATGTTTAAACGAATGCCTTCTTTAACCTAAAACCATATATTCACATTGCATTTCACTAACTTCATCAATAAAACTCATTGTAGCTTTGTTATATTCAATCATCTGTACAAAACATGGAGGTACAACATGGTGAATGTATGCATAAGTGTCTGAAATTTGTTTAATAGACAAAAACATAATTTTAATAAACACATGTGTTTTTTATGACAAAAGTACATATTTTTTAATAAATGTTTTTCAAATGGATAAATTTGACTGAATATTGAAACTAAAATCTTCAATTTGATGAAATGACAAGAAAACATTTCTGCAGATTCTAGTCAATATATTTGACAGTTTAAAAACAATTCCCATAATTCCCTTTTTATTTTTCTGAAATGGGTACAAATATGAATGCATAAGTGTAAATGTTCCAAAACTTTTGACCGGTAATGCACACAGAAATAAAAAGAAAAGCCTATATCACTAGTTTGGCACAGACACATAATCATTTCATTACAAGGCTGAAATTCCTTTCTTGGTTAAAGTGATTTTAAATAATAGAACTGTTCACTTTTAGTCTTTGAAGTGTTCGATGATACATTCTAATGTTCAGAAATATCTTTTTAAAGACAGATACATTGCTGTGATCTGAAGGACTCGGGGGACACATGTCAGGTGTCTATGGTTGGTTTCCCAGGAGAAAAGTCTATAAAGATGACATTTCCATTAGGTCTTTATCTGCTGTAGTTCCTGCACAGAAAAAGTAGTGAGATAATAATAAACAGGTAATTAGAACTTTTCTGCCATATGAGTATGTTTAGGGTAGATAAATACAAGACAACGATATTCTATATCAAGTCAGGCAACGGCCCCGCATTGTTGTTGTATTTACTGCACAACCAACACAGAAAAGGGCAAAAGTTCAGAAACTCAAGTGACCTCTCTGGAGTTCGTGTCTGTTTGAGTGAGTGGGCAAAGGGTTCGGCTCCTGATGGCTGTGACCTCCCATGACCAACAGGTGTGTCTTTCATATCATCAGCCAATTAGTGTTCATGGTTAAGCAAGACAACCTCGGCTCATTAGAGTCTCCACGCGAGAGAAAATGCAGAGATGGGATGAAGGTTTTTTTTTCATAAAAACAATTTCTCTTTAGTGTCCGCACTAGTTTTAATCAAGCGCCTAATTGGGTTGTTTTGACCACCGGAGCGAATGTACTCCCAACATGAAAGGACATCTTGTCTCATTTAGAATCAAAGAACAACTTCTTGCAGTATCGCTGGAAAGACACTTATAGCTTTTCTTGGCGTTTATACTGGAATTTTAGAATGCACTTAAAGGAAGAGTTCAGAATGAAACGTTCCTTGAAATAAAAAAATTGTCATGAATTACCCGGCCTCAAACTGGAACACAAAGAAAGATATTTGGAAGAATGTTAATGACTGAGATTTCTGTATCATTGACTATCAAATCAAAACAGTCAAAGGACGTTTTATCCCAAATTCTTCTGAAAAACGTCTTATGTGGAGTAATAATATTTTCTTTTGAGAACATTCTTCCTAATATGTGTCTTTGTGTTCAACCGAACAAAGTTTATACGGTATTGAACAATTTAATTGATGAAGATATTTTCGTTTTTGGGTGGATTATCTCTATAAACTGGGACTCCCATTAGATTCGGTCACGTTTTATAATCTGCATACCCCAAATCATACAGATATTAAAAATATTTGCTTCCGGCTGTTTCCAAGACTCTCATAAAAATTCTTGGGGCTGTTTCACGCTGAATGCATAAACAGCGTGTTAGTAATACTGCCGTGTAACTTCACACAAGCAAAGTTTTTCGGCTTCGCCACTGCAACGGAAATGAAAAAGGTAGATTCACATTTACATACAAATTGTAATTAATCTACAACATAGGAACTTAGAAAGTGTGAGGCATAAAGTGCTCAATCATCTGGATTCATTCAGACTTACAGGATAGAAAGCCTCGCTTGTCTGCCTGTCACTGCGTGTGGAACTTAATAAAGCCTGACAAATGTTTCAAACAACAGACGTGTAGTCGTGTGAGAAGAAATACTCCAAATATGACGGCGAGAAGATAATGACAGAATATTCAGTTTTGGGTGAGCTGTTCATTACAACATCGGGATGTTTTCTGGCGGGCGGAAAAAGATGGTTAACACAACGGAATAAAGACAATAAGATTTCACCAGTCATAGTGATCAATGTGTCAGGAAGTGTGTGAAAGACGACTTGATCAACAAAGCGCTTCATTCATTCTTTCGCTCGGCCTGTGCACAGCCTCTCAGGAAAACCGTCGGATGTGCCGGCGCTGTCATGGAGAGCCGTTGACCAATTGACAGCGCACGTTTGCCAACATAAATCAATTCTGGCCTGGAGCTTTAAAAAGCATTAAATGCAACAGTAATCTTTTGTGTTTATTGCTTTGGCAGGATCTTGAACAATGAGACATTGTAATGTTTAGACCTGAGGAGATTTTTCACAGCCGCTTGTGACAGCGATCGCACTGATGGGTGCCTTCATCAGGTTCATTGGAGGAAGTTGCTTTAGATACCACATCGGAACTTTTGTTTATAGAGGCAGACACATGTTTTATTACCTTAGATTTCATGCAAATTGCAAAAGGGATGATGTGATGTGTGGTGACGTCGTCGGCGGACCGTCACTAAGCTTCGGTTGAATATTGCAGTTGCATGTGTCTTTTCTTTTTTATTTGAAGGGGTGGTTGTCGTCAAAATTAAAATTCTGTCATCGTTCAATCAGAGTGTTGACATTAAACCTGTATGACTTTCTGTCTTGTGCTGAATACAAAAGTAGATATTTTGAAAAATGTACTTCCTTTGGTTTTGTGTGCACACAGAAGCCAACTGAGACTAATGGTTTTACTAACATTCTTAAAAATATCTTCATACTTGTTTAGGGTTGTTAATTGATGGCAGAATTTTCTATGTCTTACATCTGCATCGAAGGCATGGCATGTTTTTAATGGACAGACAGACAAAACAGAACAAAAGACACACATGCAGATACTGGTGTAGGCTGTTCTGGGTGCAGTGTTTGAGAGGCAGGTCGTATTTCAGGTCCCATTTCATTTTTAATCACCTTGGCAGTGGCGTTCACATGAAAGTGTTCGTGACCTTTTTCACAAAAGGCAGGAAGCATCTGCTCCCGGTGTCCTAAAGGTCAGCAGCGCTCTGCCATCACAAGCGTCATTAAGTGTCACCAACCTTTTGCTCTGTTTAAATGGCAATAGAGACAGCAGAAATGAACACCATTATTCTGTCACATAGACCACAGGCATTTTAAAAACTACTGCTCACAAAGAACAAGACAGATGAAATGGCACACAACAGACAGTAAACAAGTTGAAAATGGGTAAAATCATTCATTTGATATATTATAGACACTCTGATCAGACTCAGAAAGGCATGAAGTGAAGTTTAATCTGTATTTGCGTCTTTCTAATGGTTAGTATTTTAACAATTTTTATGATATTTAATGTATATTTATATATGTATTTATATACATATTTTGTTCAATGCGAACTGGTACGATTTAAGTTTGGGCAAAAAAGCGGGCATGGACAAGTGTGCATTTTTTGTGTCAACCAAAAAATGAAAGATTTCTTTTTTCAGAATTTTTTTTTCATTTAAAGTATTGATAATTTACCGTTCACAGAAGTGTACCAGACAAAATTATTTGGGAAAAAATACTTTATTATTGGATGTATAGACCAGGCCGACAGTTAACTTCTTGTCTGCGTTTGTTTATCAGTCTTGAAGGTGGTTACAAATATATTGATTAATAAAATTTTATTGTATATTACTTGTCATTAAAAAAAACCTACTCAACAGTTATTGCTCTTTACAAGGTTTAAGAGAAGCTTAATTTGTATACATCGGTTCATTTAGGTCTCTTAAATATGAGCTTCAGTTTTTTCCAAATGATCGCAATGTTTTAATCCTTTGAACAAATCACACATGTGCACTGCACACTTTTGTTTGGGCTGTTAACAATTTCAAAGTCCTTCAGGACATCCTGATTAAATAGGAAATACGGCCCCACAAGAACATTCTCTCATCAACCGTTTATGATGTCTAAGAATACCTAAACACACGCACAAACTGACCTTACGCTCAAACTCTACATAGTTGTCTCTTGAACAGCGGGCCGCAATGCTACACACTTCGTTGAAAGAAACAAAGGCAGTAGAAAAACAAAGCATTGTGGGATTTATTGTATTCTACGCTGCGGATGATAATTATCATTCATTTGTCATCCTATTTTGTGGCTCAGTGGTCCCATATATTAGCAACCGAGCTCACCAGCATTTAAAAGTCTGGCTCGTCAATGTCAAAGGAATGAATCAAGTTTTCCCCGATTATCCCAAAGCACGCTGATTTATACAATAACATTTATATTAGGATTCAAACTAGCACTCAACTGCGCGCTCAGGGAATGGAAATCAACCGCTTACCCAAGCCACACACAGATCAGAGATTAGAATGTAATTTACAGCATCACTGATCTGGATGCAATCACGGCACGAGTCCTCAAACTCAGAGTTAAGGGTGACGCTCACTTCACACTTTGTTGTTGTGAGCGTTATCGACGCATCTGAACGCCCTCTTCTCTTCAGGACGCCTTAAAACAACGATTATCCTCGTGATCTCCGCCCCGCGCGTTTGCTGATAGACTCCCACTTAGAGCGAGAATGATCTCATTTTCGCATCGGCCTGAAGATGGATGAGGAGCCATTATTACACAACGACCGTCCCTCCACCTACATTTCCATTCGTGAAGTAAATTAAGGAGGCCCACACTGTACTGTCTGAACTTGCTTGCCATACATTTCACAAAGGGCTCATCATTACTACAGCGTGTCCGGCTCCCACACTAATGCCTCCTGACATTTGCGGTGAGGGTGTTTAATGGCGGGTAGACGCGGTGCCCTAAATCACCGTCAGTCTTTTGCCCCCACCAGATGGCTCTCTTTCATATGCGGGCTTCTGACGCTCTGAAAAATGCTGATTAATGTAATGGGGCTCTGCAACCTCTCCTAACAGCTTGGTCATTGCTAATTACTTCCATCCACTGCTTGAAAGAAAAGGGAGAAGAAAGAATCTTATGGTCTTTTGTCAAGTTTTTTTTAGCGAGCTGAACATTTCATGTTTTTACATAGTTTTTATATTACATTTTTTTTGTAAAGTCTTCCACGACTAAAGTTATCTCCCTTATGCATATTTCTTTACATTTCTATTTGTAAAAGTCTCTTATTTCTCTATTTAGAATGGAACTATTAGATTTTTAGGTTATCAGCAGTTTTAAAAGTCATTTCCTTTCATATCGTGTGTATGCGAAAAAATATGAAATTGTACTTTTATATATTGGAAGAGACAGTTCCTTTTATATACTTCAATAAATCGTTGTATATAAATATTAAGTAAAACAGATTTACATAATTTTATATTACATATACAAAATTTAAACAGTATATTTACTAAATTGCGAAGCTTAAATTTACCCATTTTATTTGTGTAAATTGAAATATATATATATATAGTGTAAGTAATATATTATGGATATATTAAATTAATAAACAGCAAACAAATTCATTTTATTTGGATATTTCTATGGAGTCTATTTGTTCAGCATCTTCACCAAAAAGGTCTGATAAACTTTGAAAAAGTGATCCTTTCATTCCTTGTCATTATGTTTTTACAGTCCCATTCATTACCTGCTCAAGATGTATGACTCCCTGAAACTATGCTTTAAAAACCTGCCTTCAATGCACTCTGGAGGTGCATGAATATGACATCACCATGACACTGAAAGGCCGACGGCACCGCAAGAGCGCACACAACTCCCAGCCTTTCATTGGAGATGTGATGTGAAAGTCCATTTCACGCTTTTATGAGCCCTTCAAATGAAAAAAGAAATCATTCACTGGCAAAAAAAGCAGTTCTATTATGAATATGCCATCAATGTGAATATAAACATCTATTGGATCTGTCTCTCAAACACACCCACATTTTTACACCCACATGTTAATTTTGAAGAAAATATGATGCCAATTCTTAGCTGATAATGGACCACAAAGCTATATCAGAGGCGCACACAAACAAAAGTGCTGTAATTTGGCCTCATAAGCCATCAACAAGCTTTTTATTGCATCTTTTCCTGATTAGATGATGACATTTAACCGGACTCTCATTACCTTCAAGCTTCAGGAGAAGCTAATGGTGCCCTTTTGAGCTTAGAACGCAGGAAAGCTTTCACACATCTGAGGCCGGAAAAAGACTCGTAAGGTGGACAAAAGAAGGTGAGCTATCTTTTCAACAGGAAAAAGACAAGAAGTGAGTTTCAACAACACAGTTGGTTTAAGTTCCTGTCTCACCTTCATGCGCAGGAAATTAATGCAAATCTCCCGTCGGATCGAGAGATCATTGCATGATTTTCATTTAATATAGACACAAACCATACACTCAATGTAAAAGAAAGTATTACATTTTAAACAGTTCACCTAAATTGAAAATTCTTCTTAACCGAAAAAATGAGTGAGATAATTCACATCTATATTTTTGAACCTTATCAAATTAAAGAAACAATTTGATCAGAAGGCATTAGTTGAAACAAACAAACAAAAATGTGTTTATTTAATAGACCGACAAATTATTAACTGGCTTAATCCTTCAAGTTCAAGTCAATGGGGACCAATGGTGTTCTTTAACCAACGTTTTTCAAAATATTCTTATTCTCCTGGAGAAGAAACTGAGTTTATAAATTGTGACAGAATCCGTTAATATTCATAATATTAAAAGTGTAATATCTTTATGTTTTAGTTGCCAACATGGTGAGGATGAAACATCATGCGCATAATGAAATTTACTTCTCAAATCCAGCCACGGTTAATATATTCAGTTAGTTGCTAAAAATATGTGGATTAACAAGATTTTTCTTGAGAAACTTATTAATTAATGTGGCAGTAAAACTTTAAATAATGAATATTACCAATTCCACCGTTAAACTTTTAAAATGAATGTGAAACAGTAACTTTAAGAAACAAATCAATGACAGTTGGACTCTTAATGCAATGTTCAACCAAAGCTTTTGAAAATACATTTATTAGATATTAAGTTATTAATTAATATTATGTTTATATATATGTTTGTGTGTGTGTGTGTTATGTTTATATATATGTTGGTGTATGTGTGTGTGTGTGTGTTATGTTTATATATATGTTTGTGTGTGTGTTATGGGTGTGTGTATGTGGGTGTGTGTGTGTGTGTGTGTGTGTGTGTGTGTGTGTGTGTGTGTGTGTGTGTGTGTGTGTGTGTGTGTGTGTGTGTGTGTGTGTGTGTGTGTGTGTGTGTGCATGTGGGAAGTGAAACCCAACAAAAATGTGTTTATGCGTTTTTTAACATAAAACAGCAATGCCTTTGGGATTGTAATGTGGTTCCATTTGTAGTCGTATTAGGTGTTGCAGTGGAATGAAACCTTTGCGTGTCACACCTCTGAGTCATTTCTATAAGAGCAGATAAATGGAGAAGAAAGACCATTAACCAGACCTGCCGCTTGCAGGAGAATGTCACATTAGCACAGAGCACACCAAGCAGAAATTGACATCTCAAGCCAGGTGTGGTCGATTTCAGGTGTATCTGAACCTCTTCCACTTGTTTTGTTTTGTTTATGGACACATGCTTTTGGCAGACAGACTTTATATTATCTCTTGTGTTGCTTTAAAGCTTTCCTTCTTATTAAGTATGGCAGCATGAAATATCTGGCACCAAAACCAAACGGCTCGCATTTAGTGAGAAATTCAGCCTTTTTATCAATTCAACCGAAATTCAATTCTTAATCTAAAATTCATCATGCATATTGATTCGTTCTTAGCTTATAATGAGTCAAATCCATCTTCTGATCTCAGTTTTTCTTCTCATCTGGACGAATTGAAATTGAATTGACCTCAGCGTTGAGCTGTAAACCTCATAATGAAATCTTTCTCACATTATGAAAGTTAAAAACTGCTGCTCCAGCAGAGAGAAAATCTTAAAGATGTTTCTCACACGGAGACCATAAATACAAATAATGCTAAAGCTCTGAATGTAAGAAAAGTCTTAAGTCTACAAATGTCTTCTGCGACTACAAAAGTGTGCAGGCTTTTCTTTCTATTGTTTAATAAATGTAATATTGTGGACAAATAAAATGGACTGCTATAGGCTTTTCAACTTTAGCTCACAATGGGGAAATAAAAAGACGTGTGAATTTTTTTCTGAGGAAATCTGTGGGTCAAAGCACTAGCTGCAGATGTTTGAAGAAACCTTCCTTTTTTATCTTCCATATCAGCGGATCTTTATTTGAGTAATCATGTTTTCCTTCCCGTCGACTCGCACCCAGGCTTGCAATAGTCTGGAAAGGCAGCCGAACACCTGCTCTGGCTTCCACTCTCGTGTTCTGCTGGAAGACATATGGTCATGTTTTTTTTGTTTTTTCCGCTGCTGGTTGCATGATCAACCACTGGAACTGCATAGAGTTGCTCTCAGTGTTGCCCGCTTAGATAAATTAAAGTCCCAACTATGGAGCTCGAGGCAGAGTAAAATTACTCCAACGTTGGGTCATTTACCAAAAGCGGGCCTTTGTCCATAAATTCACAGGGAAGAAAAACAACAAAAGGTGAACAAGCCAATGTTTGGACAGTCCTATAAAATGGGTCATTAACAAACTTGTTTGGCCCTTCAGCGACGGGACTTGTATGTGTTTACACTGCGCGTACAGTGAATATCCATCTTCGTGTCCGAGCTGCACATTTTCAGGAACCAAAAGGAAAGTTTATGAATGATGATCAATAAAAAAATATGGGAAGGCATATTTCAGGCTTTGCTGAACTATTCAAAGTGCTGGGCAGCTGAACTTTGAATAGCATTTACAGTTACACCCAACAACAAAAAAATCTTTCCATTTTGTGGTTCCAAGCTTTTTGCCTTTCCATTCTGTCAGTCCTTTGAATTCTACTTGTCTGACCATGTCTGTGAAAACCAAGCAAAAAATTTTTTTTTGTGATTTGGTTTTTTATACATAAAATTCTACACTATGTAAATAGCATTTTGTGAGAATATAACATTAATATCTTCAATATGGACAGAGTAAGACCAGGTCAAAGATTGGTATCATAGTGAAAGTAATAGCTTAAATCAAACTTTTCTGCTTGTTTTCTCAAAATGTAATTTTCCGACTTTAGCCCGGTTTTCATAAGTAGAGTCACATGCTATTGTGTTGTTGATGAACAAAAAAATTAGAAGAATCCAATAAAATTTTAATCTACATTTTGGGTAACCTCACTTTAAAATAGTTTACAAATGCATATACACATAAAGTTACAATTACATTTACATTTACATTTTGTCACGAAGCTGACACTTTTATCCAAAGCGAGTTGCAAATGAGGTTTGCATATAATGCATTTGGAAAAAGGTAACAAAGTGAACAAAAGTGAAATAAGGCCAGGCTTAGTAAGGAATACACATCACATGAGCCAAGTGCCATGGAATATATATATTTGATAGAAAAAGTGATGATGTCAGCAAAGAGGTTTATTAGCGGGTCAGGTATAAGTGTAAAATATGGTTTATAAAGAAGTTTTAAAGATGGAAACGGAGTCTGCCAAATGTGTTGTAATGGGCAGGTTGTTCTACAATGGTGGAACTGATCCAGAGAAGGTGCGTGAGAGTGATTTCTTACCCTTTTTGGGTCTCCTCCACCAGACGTTGATCATTAACTTAGTTTCACTTCACATTACACAAGCGTGTTTAAAAACATCCAAGGTAATAACACTCAACACACATTATCCATGATGCCGTCTAGATGTGCGCGTGGGAAAGAAAGCAGACATTTAGAACGCTGTCAACGCCTACAAACCCATCTCAGCTATTAGATGTGCAAGACTTACTTCGCTGAAATTCATTGCCGCACTATCAGAATGACATTATTCAAATCTCTGTCTGATAGTTTTCACTTAGCAGGAGCTGTTAAATCATTCAGACATGAAAACAGAGATTAATTCATGAAAATATAAAGGCATGCTTACGATTCGGATCTGCGAGCATTACGCTCCACTCGGTCTGCGAGAGTTATCGCCAGTGTCAGTTTCTGAGTTGCTTTGCTAACTTAGACCTTGAAGTGTCAGAGATAATTATTATTAACAAAGTTAAGTAAGCGTCAAGGGAAGCATATTATCTATACTTCTATATTCACTCTGGTCTTGAGCTTTTGAAACAGACTTGAACACATAAAAGCATTTGGTTGCTGAATTGCATGCGCTTTACTATCGGCTGTGTTCAGTTTCAAAGTTTTTGTGGAAGTTTGGTCTTCGTCGTCTCCTCGCCACACTAGCAGACAAACAACTGATTTGTTTGCACAATCTTGTCACACGGATGCAAACAAAGGGAAGCCGACCGGCAATGAGTTCCAGCCAAATATCCAGCAGGTGCTTCTGCGTGATTGGAGTGGCAGGCGTAGCTCTGCTCCCGCTGTATGCCAGAACACTGCAGTCTGACCTACAAAAACCCTACACAAAAATCTCCCCGTCCTCCGACACTCTTTCAGACAAGGTGGAATTTAGAGATTGGATGGCTAAACAAAGTGAAGTTCGAGCAAAACCCACAATCACGGAAAAAGTCGGATATGGCTTAAAAAAAGTCGGTCATTATGTAGTTTGTGAGTTTTAGTCCAATTCCCTAAACCACAATTTGATCTGGGTGCTTTTGGAAGCGATTTAAACTTTCGCAGTCCTACATCTGTGAACTCGAAAGCATGGAAGGAAGAATTCATATGTATTGCCTTCCAGTGCAATGCAGTAATAGGTTTTTAAGTCACTTTATGGACGAAGGAAAATTTATGTTGTGGCTCAAATCCTCTGCTATATTTCGCAGACAAATCACTGTGTGTTTAATGTTATTTTATTGTAGAATTTACATTCACTGATTTGATACAATAAGCCATAGTGTCACAAGGCTGTAAGATAATACAATGGGAGAGACATGTACCATTTGTCAAAAAATATTTGGTAGTTTTACAGACAAGCCTTAAAGCTAATCCCAGATTAAAATAAAGCTTCATCTGATATAATTGAAAATAACTATAGTTACTCAAATGCATGCTAATAATTGTATTTAAACATGTTTATTAATATGTTACATTCTTTAAATATTATAATAAAAAAATCTATTAGTAATAATAAATTAATAATTAAAAGTTAATATGTCAATCTAAATCCACATTCTGTACCAATTGCCATATAACAGAATATGTACATATGAAAATGACTTTTGAAAGTAGCCTAACTCCTTAAAGAACACACAAAAATGTAAGTTATGTCAGCAATTACTCACCCTCTTGACATTTCAAAACCTTCCGCAGAACACAAAAGAATATAGTTGGAAGAACATTGTAACTGACACCCATTCATTTACATAGGGTTTGTACAATAGAGGTGAATGGGTGCCAAGACTGTGAGTCAATGATGATAGCATTTTCATTTTTGAGCGCACGCACTTTAAACATACTTAATAATACTTTCTTTGTTTTCTCTGGAACAGCAAGTATATTTCTTCACTGACTTAACAGCGTTAAAGGGATAGTTCACCAAAACATCATTACTTACTCATTGTCTAGTTGTTCCAAACCTTTATAAATTTTGTTTGGTTAAATACGTTGAAAGGTATTTAGATTGTTTACATTATGCAGAACGTGCACACTCTGTGTTTAGTGTTTAATGTTTTTCTCGTGCTAAATGTATGTATGTTGAATGTTTCGACTGTGTTGTCTATAGTACACTGTGTGTACTGACTATATGTATGTGCATATTGCACACTGTCTTATGTCTGTACTATATGTTACATGTTATATGTTACATGTACTGCGCTGTTTTTGGAGCAAGCTCCTAAGAATTTCACTCACCAGGGCACATGTGCCGTGGTGATGTGACAATAAAAGTGTATTGAAATTGAATTGAATTGAGATGGATACTTGTAACCAAACAGTTCCTGTACCCTGTTGACAACTGTGCCATCTCTCTAAAAGCAAAAATTAGCCCAAAAAGGGTAAAATGTTGATCTGTTGCCTATACATGTGCAGTATAAAGAACAGTGAAACAAGAGAAGTAATAATCCTTAGTCCTTTTAATAGCGTATGTCTTTGAGCATCTCTCGTTTTGTCACCTGAATGAGAACTTTTATACATTCTATCAGATTTGCTCTAATTGTTGTTTATGTCATATTGTCATATTCATGTGGTTACCGATAGCAACAGTAATCCCTACCTACGCAGATCTCTTTCTGATTATAAAAGATACAGTGATATGCCTTCAAGTTTAGACATCATTTCATGATAAAATGCAGTTTTTATAGAATCACATGAATCACAAGACGGCCAAGAGTTTTGCTTGTCAACAACAGTGATTAATGTCACAAACAATAAGACTTTCATTTTCCATTCCTGAGTTGAATACGTACTGAATTGCTACGGGCAAGAATAATTCGAACGTCTACATGTGGGTTATTCTTCATCCAAGGGGCACTTTTGACTACTTGAAATTATGAAAAATGAAACATCTTTAAACTATGTTTCATCATCAGAAACATTCATCACGTCTCGGGCTATTTGCTGATTCTGGATCAGTGTGAGTCGTAGTGGCAAATTGTGAGCGAGCGAGCGGTTAGAGACCTGCTGTGTCAGAAACCACTCATTCGTTCACTGTTCCCTATAAAGTAAATGACATTTGAGTCCACTGTATTGGGAAGAAGTGAACGAGAGTCGCACATTTAAAAGATAATAGACCAGTAATCTGCGGATATATTAATCATACTCTTTATAAAAGCTTAATTTATATTATATTCCAATACTGTGAAGTTAACTCTCACACTGATCTTTTGTCACATTTGTGTTTGTTGATTAAAAGAAAGCAAATAAAACTGCAAACTCAGGCTCCATTTGGTGGACCAGGAGATAACTCCTCATTATCTTGCATTTGAGATGCCTCTCCGTCTACATCAATCAGATCAATGCTGTAATTATTGGATGCAGCTGCGCTTGATGCTGATGGAGATTGCAAAGCTCAGTGTTGTGTGGTTTGTTACAGAGAGGATGCTGCTGGCACATTGTGTTGTGCAGGGATCTCTCTGCTACACTTGATTTTTCCTCCCTGCGGTAAACTCAGTGTTACATTTCATCCTTTGTCTGCCTTTATATTTCGCTTATTTTTTTGGTCGAGTCTAATTGGGCTCCCTGGCGGAGCCTCGTGATGCCGTGGCACCTTTAAAGGAAATGATTATTTTCAGTCACTTAGGAAAAGTCGGATATGAAGTTTAAAAAGTTTAGATGGGGTGAGAAAAGTGAAAAGAATATCTGGAAAGGAAAATGTCCTTGAGGAAAAACTGTGATGTTTTTAAAGAGCTAATATTTCAATGTCCTGAAATGTAAATGTTGAGCAGTTTGTAATGTCACTGTGTGTGAGTTTGATTAACAAAGTTGGTGGAAAAAACAAGATGAGTAAAACTTTAATCGTGTATTTAATGTACATCATATTAAGTAATTCTAACAACCATTTTTACCTTCATATAGCTGACGCTTATCCAAAGCGACTTAAAAATGAGCTGAACAATAGAAGCAAAACCTATACCATGCTGTTTAATACCTTTTTATTTTTTAAATTTACCATGAGGTGTTTATTTCACACATAGGGGATTTGAATGTTCACACGCCTTTTGGAAATTAAGGAACTTCGAAGCATCCGCATGTTAAGTCGTCTCGTAAGAAATATAGTTCCCAGGTCCAAACCTTCTCCCAATTAATGCAAGATATTAAAAAACTGTTGTTTATGAGCACAGTTTATTTCAATTTATTTGAAGGGTATATAAATTCACATACACCACAGTCTACAGACTCACAGAAAATGTGTGGTATTGTGTCCTCTTGTGATATCGTTATGAAGATAGCGGAGGAGATTTTTTTCATTTTTTATTTACATCCCACAATGAGTATGTATATAGGCCTTTCTTGTTCGTTTTTCATGGAATCCTATAGAGTGATTAGACCCTGAAGCATGTATATAGCATACCAAATATAATATCGCCTGACACCAAGATTATAACAGTTTGAGTCATAAATACAATTAATGTACCACCTTTATATTCACCAAGATTGGAGCCCTGTGTGCCGTGTATGTAGTCCTGTCTCACAAATCTCTAAACTTCCCATTTGGAGCTGACAAATGGAACTCAGAAATGAGCCTATGAATGAGAGAATGTTTCATTAAACAGTGATGGAATTACACAAAGTCAATGCATAAGCAGTCAATTGTGAGCACTCAGTATGCCGTCATTTAAACATTCTTTGGTTCTTTCTTGATTTGCAGATCATTCCAGGCTCTTGTGTTCTAGCAGCCTGTTAAAAGTTACTTGAAATATCACAAGCCTCCTCTTGACCTGATTTCCATTGTCATTCAAAAAGAATAATTTGTCTTTGCCTTTTTGCTGGAGAGAGCACAATGTCACAATCGATGAGTGTAGCGGTAACAGCCAAAAGCTGTGCCACAAGCTAATTACAAGGGGAATGAGATTACAACAACCTTGAAGCTAATGGTTTTCCAAACTGTAATTTGTCATTGCAGTTTTGCCCGAAAAAAAGCTATTGGGTTTAAAAACCCAAACACTGATATTGTCCTGCTTCTTCAATGACAGCCACCGAGAACATGGTTGGGGACGGCAAGTGTCTGGAACTGTGTTTCACACTTTATCAGTTGCGTGACATAGAGGGGCTCTCGAAATGTCTTTCCGAGATGTTCCACACACACATGCGTGCACACAACACACTGCCGTAATGCTCCTGGTGGCTCACTTCTCATTCTGACAACATGTTAGACAGCAGACTCCATCACATCTCCGTAGGATTAGCGGCGGCTGGAATACCGTACTGTAGACGGCGGAACTAAGAATTTTTCAACTTCAGAAATAGCCCCTTAGCATCTCGGTGACAGTATAAAAATAAATATGACCTGGATACATTTTTATATCTCTCAGTTGTGATATACACCAGGCTAAAGGATAAAAATGGATCATTTCCCTTTGGCGGATAAAACTGAATGTTCGTCATTCTTTTCTTAAACCTCTTGCTTTAATGAATTGTTATGATAGATATTATGATTGAATTATTATCTCAGATACATCTGTTCCCACTGCAATCTGTTTTACATCACTTTGCCATGTCCTCCTCTTGCTCAGAGATGCAGTTAAACAACCATGTGGCTAAATACTGCTTTTATCCTGTAAAGTCTTGGTGTGATTGACAGGTATACGTGAGCGTGCATCTGCTGGAGGTTTGGGAATACAGCCCAGGGCAGATGCGGCCTGCTGTTTGGTGCCCAGAAGCAAACACAGCAAACACCATCAACCATCTGCTGGGGCAAAATATCACCAGCTTGAATCCATGTCTTTGCCATTCTTTTGGCCCCCATAGAGACAACATGTTACACCATTGTGTAATAGATTGTTTCCACACACAGTCTGGAAGCGCAGTCTGTCTCAAGCTGGCTTCTTTCCAGGGAATGTAAATTTTGTGAGAGGTGACTTATATATCTTAAGTTTCAGGCTGAATGAGATTACAAATGTCAATCTACAGATTTCCTCGAGTGACAAAGATGGAATCTATTCGAGGGCTCCGATACACTTTGGCTTTGTTCACAAAGCAACAGAATGTGTTTGTCAGTCTTGTTTTAGAGCGCTAAATCCGGTTATATTCACACGTCAGTTATGTGACAAGTACATTCTACAGTACTGTTTAATCAAACTGACTTAAATCCACAAATCTTTTAGGATGAATATGTTAGCTTTAAGGATACTTATATACTTGCATACACCAAAACATTACATGTAAAATACATTTAAAAGCTAATACAGATCAATGCTTTTATGACATCCTTCTGCATTTTAGCTTTTCATCAAATTCGATGACCTGATCATAATTATTTCTTTTTTCGTGTGTATACAAATGATGTGAATCATGCAAAAAAGCATACACCTAATGAACGCAAATCGTACTAAATTGTACAAATATTATAAGAATTCAAATAAATTAGATCTACATTTTTTGTGAATTTAAAAGGGGTTCATTTGGAAGAAAATAATCTGTGAATGAATCTCCATGTTTTAGAGATTTCCATCCATGTTGCATTATTTGTGAGATGTTAATGTGCAATAACGTTTATTTTTCTAGCTGATGTATACAGATGTATTAAGCATCTTGTTAGCAATCGTCCCAAAATGAATCATCAGAAGTCTTAAAAATAAAATTAACATAAAGTTGGTCATAAACTATGTTTCATGTCAAAGAATAAAAAAATATATATTTAAAGGCTTTGTTACCCACAGGCATATTTTACACATTTAACCATTAAAAAACCCTACAGACTTTGCAATGCTAACTCTTTTTTTCATGCAAAAATGTTATCTCTGAGTTAATTTGCAACATTGTGTTGGATTCTAGAATGTGAAGTGAAACGCCTCGTGCCGTTTCATTGCAATTTATGACTGTTCATCCAACAAAGCCGCCCATGTCACAGCCCTTCACAGTGTCTTCAAATTTTCAGTGTTTACTTGTAAATTATTAAGATTGCACTTTTTGTACAAAGTTTATTTTATTCCAAACACTGCATTTAAAACTTTTGAGAAATCCCTAACCCTAACCGTATGAGGCTGCATTTGTTTTAACGGCCTATGCCTGTTTTGTTTGAGCATGAGCCTTGACGTTTTCCCATCATGCACTTCTTTTGCTCTTGAAAAGCGACCTCTCGTCTCCGGCGATCAAACTTCCATCTGCTGAGGGCCGTGGCGATGCTTTAAATTGAACCTCACCTGACTGCCCTCTTGGATGGAGTCTTATTATCGCCTCAATTATTCAAGTCCTCCAGCTGTGCAAAAATGTCATGCGCATTATTTTCAGTTAATTTCATGTCAGAGCTCCATTATGGATGGATCCTGCTGTTCTTCAACATGTGTGAGAGAGCCTGAGATGAATACGGCTCCATTCCTCTAGTACCAAGATATTCAGATACAGGTGTGTACTTACACCACGCGTATAATAATGACACGTTATATCTACCATTGTACTACATTATCCACATGTACCCGGCGATCACACGGCATGGAAACTTTTTAAAGCCCTCTGATATTGAAACGAGAATTCTCCTCCCTACTTCCAATAGCAATGTTATTTTCAAACCAATTATTTGACCCCTTCAAGCCTGTGAGCAACTGAGCGCTGATGAGTAAAAGCCACCCAAACTGCAAGGCGAGAAGTCTTCACCCCCGACGTAGCACGTCCTGCTGATCACACGAGTTCTAGTGTCGTGCGGTTGACTGCATGCTTCCGCTGCGGACGCTTTAGAGATAGAGCCATCCATCAGAGATGCCCACGCTTCTGCCCGTCACTGCCACAGGACAGAGGCGGTTGAAACACAATAAACCCTGATCTGCTGTGAGCTATTTTAATTTACACCCACACCCAGTCGAGAAACAGGATCTGATCTTCACATTCTAGAAATGGGGGATCTAGAGAATGACAAATGACAATATAGATGCATTGAGCAAATTTGTGTGTTACCCTCAAGAGTCAAAAATGGATGAATGCCCTTAAAATTTCGCATGAAGAAAAACAAAGATAAGCATTAATAACCATTTGTATATTGGTTTGTATTATCTACTTGACGAAGGGCATCTAATCTTCACATTCTAGAAATGTTGGATTATAAATCTAGAGAATGACAGATGACAATTTAGATTCATTGAGCAACTTTGTATTTTACACTCAAGAGTCAAAAAGGATGAAGGCCCAAAAAGATGTGCCAAGAATAAAACAAAGTAAAGCTTTGATAACTATTTGTATCTCTCTCTGTATTATCTAGTCGAGAAAGATCATCTGATCTTCACATTCTAGAAATATGGAATTATAAATCATTGAGATGGATTGAGCAAATTCATGATTTAACAGTCAAAAAGGAGGAATGTCAAAAAAAGTAACATGAAGAAAAACAAAGTAAAGCTTGAATACCCATTTGTATTTTGGTTTGTATTATATACTGGTCAACGTGGCCTAAGTTATATAAGCAGACAAGAAAAGGTTTTTTGAGAGCGAGAGAGCATGTCATTATGATAGAAGATTGTAAAAACAAACCTATTTTACTTTAGAAAAACATGCACATAGACACTGGGACCCGAATTGTGGATTAAAGTACAAAGTACACATTTTGATGGACAAATTATTGACTATGTTTACCTTCCGAGGCATTCTTAAAATAAATATGCCGTCTGAGACTATTATTTTCCTAAACAATATTGACCAAAGAAAATGTACGCTTATCTTCTCCCAAAGACACACTGTTGTTTTCAGTGAATATTCTGATACCATCTTAGTGAAGCTTCAATACAGATGGATTTCTGGTCAACTGCGTCTCTGGCTCTCCTCCCTGCCGAGTTAAGTTGAAAGTGTTGAAAATGAAAAGTTGCTTCTTAATGGATTCTCACTATCACGCCTTTGGGAGACGACGAGAAGGTTTTCATTTTAAGGATGCATAATGTGATCATGCACATATCTCACTTAATGCCAGACAAAAACTCAAAACATATATTGTGTTTTCCATCATGTACATTGTGTTAGAATGTTGTGTAACTAATTCAGTAAGTGTTCCAGTTAACCTATTGCTCCTATTGAGTCTCTCCTCAACACACAGCCCGCGGCTTGTAATCTTTCTGTCATCATCATTGCAACAACAACTGCAATAAATCTCACGTGTCTCCATACCATTATAATGAGAGTTAATCTCTTCAGGACTGTAAAATATCTAAATTACTCGTATGGCGTCTATGTTCATTAGGTTTTAATGCAAGAGTATTCAGAGATTGTCCATTGCTCCAAAAAGAATGCAAAAACAGATAGAGATGAAAATACTCTATTAAACTTGAAATTATTCATGCATCAAAGCGGTCCTCTGTCACATGTCAATTTGTAGAGATCATTAGAGATATTCCTTTTAGGGTACAGTATATACAGATAAGTATAATAATGGGAACATTGATTTGAGAGAAATGTTGTTTCAATTTAATATATATATATATATATATCTTTACATTTTACCCATAAACACTTAGTAAACATATATAAATAGTAAATTTAGTAAACAATTAAGTGGTCTATTTTTTTTACTATGGCCATACAATAAGGCTCTACTTATTACATACAACATAATCTACAAATCATAGTACAGTTTTTAATGTTAACTTTAAGCTGCAAATTCATTTGAATAATCAAAACTTGTTGCTGCCATCAAAATGTTCTACATTTTTCCAATGAAATTAACATCTTTGGTAATTTTGGTAAAAAAAACACATGATAAGGCTGAATTAACACTAACTTTTTCGTACCTCAAAACAGATTTGGCTCAAGAAGACAACACCATTTTATTAAAATTTCCAAATTTGGATCTAGAGCTGAGGTTATAAACAACTCAAAACTTTTAGAATATTAATATTGACGTTTAACAAAATAATTAATTAAGGAACTAAGCAATATTTAATAGGATTTTAGCTAAAGCACAATGGTAAAAACCTAATCGTTAACATGTTCACATTATAAAAATAACACTACAACAATATTTTTTAAATGATTCTTCAGTAAGTAGAATAGCATTACATAGTTCACATTACAGCTATAATGATCAAGATAAAGAGAACTATTTCATTGGGTACACTTTCAGAATATTTTTTTTTCTAGCCGATGAAAATAAATAAACAATAAAACAATGTCTTATTTAAGTACTGCAGTGGTCTGTATATGGCAGGATGTTAAATTATATATGGCAAAATGTATGCTTTACAACTTGGAAAGGAGCACATCTTTATTCTTCCGAACCAACATCCAGCCTTGTTGTAATATTTTGAAGTAAAGATAATAAACCTCTTTTGACATCCTCACTCTTTCTATCAATAAAATAAATTAAAGTACTTGGCACTTGGTATGTGTGTTGTGTTTTCTTACTATGACTGGCATTATTACACTTATGATTGCTTTGTAAACTCTTGTTCTAAATGATTATTTTATAAACCTCATCTATAAATCGCTTCGGATAAAAGCATCCGCTTAATGATTTAATGTAAATGTAAATGTGAAAAGCCAAGTTCAGCAGCATGTCACCTACATTCATTTAGTTGACTGAACACAAAAGTAAGCGAGCTTTAAAAAAATATTGTAGTTGTGGAGGCCAATATAGTTATATTATTAACACCCCTTAAAGTTCTACAAGTTCTTAATTGTTATTAAATTTAATGATCCGAAATAAAAATCTAGTCTCTTTAAAAGTGCATTGGTATTTCATTTCATGCATTTGTTGTATTCTGTTTTTGATATGTTGAACGTAGAAAGCTCTCCCCACTTTTACAATAGTTACATATAAAACTAATAGCGTAGCATTTGATGCTTAAGAGATGCATGTGGTCCCGGAGCTTTCAAAAGCAGAGAAGACTGAAACTGAAAATACACCAATCTCAAGTTGGCACCGGCTGACATAAAGTTTATTAAATAAATGAGGATATCTCAATGCTACATCTGTCTAACCATAGATTTTTTCTCTCTGGAGCCACACGGCAGACATTTCAGCACTTGACAGAAAGTGGGCATTACCTGAGTTGACTCTGGGACTGCCAACCTGTATTAATTACAGCTGGGATCTGTCAATCCCAGACTTAACCATCAAGAGTTCACACAATAACATCACCATCATGATGATGATAACACAGTTGTCCTCTTTCATACTGCAGGTATCCATCAAAAGGCGTAATTTAAACTTTTACAACATTTTCAATTGAATGGTGTGAAAAAAGCGAGCTTTAAACACCGAATTTCATTTGCATTAATGATTACTTACCCCCCGAGTCCAGGGCCAAGCTTTGACCACAGGAAATGCATCATTAGAATTCCCCGTCCATTTTATTGACCTCACTTCAAGGGATCCATTCTTACAAGCTTAAAAGCATCAATCTAACAATTTCCAGTGTGAATCGGGGACTAATCAATGACGGTCATTTGTAGTTGGTCAACCTTACAGAGTGATAAAAGAGCTTGGAGGGCATTAAAGGCCTCTAAAGAAGAAATATAGATCACAGGCTCGCTCAGGGTCTCATTTCCGCGCTGCGCCGGACTTTAAGGGGCCGGGCACGTTCATCAGCCGGACAGACGTGACATTATGGCTCAAAGATGGCCGTCTTCCCTGAAAGTCAACAGTGTGAGGAAAGCCATTCGCCGGCGGGAGAGAATTGAGAGGAAGGTAACCGCTGTAAAGAAAGCAAAAATGAAGATTACATAAACAAACCAATCCTGATCTACGGTGTAGTTCAGAGAACAGCGTGTGACTGGGAAAATATTTATCATGTGCTCGGGATGGACCTCTCGCAGCGAGATGCGTGTGTATTCAGAGTATGATGGCATGTTATTTTGGATTCGTGGAATCTGGGACCAAATCTTCGTCCGTTTAAAGTGTATCGGTTAAATCTGATTGGAAAATCCTGAAGGTTTTTGCCTACAACAAATTACTAACCGTAGGCCATGACATCGGCATTAATTTTAACTCCATACTCCCAGTGTACTATGTCAGCAATCAGTTCATGTGTTTTTTATTATTTTGCAAGTATTTTAAGCAATTTCTAAAAAGTGAAAAATCCTAATTAAATCTCCCGAGTCAAAAACGAGCAGCATCACGAGTTTTCCGTTGGACTTGCAGGGAGGATAGGATACTTACTTGATTTAATATAGTTGATGTGAGTGACTTTGATTCTCATTGCACATCGGTTCAAAAAGCTGAACAAGCAGAGCCCGATGAACTTGTGCTTCCTTGAAGTCAGCACTGCTTTCCCAATCTTGATCTTACGCTGACATTACTGCTCTGTCTCAGAAATGTCATCTTCTCTCTGTCACTCTGAAAAATGGTAAAACGAAGAAGATTATACATGATTGCTAAAAATCTGGGTCATGGATACATAGCGTGAAAAGTTAAAGTTGAACAAAGTTTCAAGTTTTTGAGATCTGAAAATAAAGATGATGAGCTAGATAAAACATATCTGGAATTGGAAAGTGTTTCAGAAATAAAGGTGGATTCGGAGCTCTTCAGATAGATGCTGTGCCGAACATTTGACTCGCATTAAAGGGCAATGAGTTTGACATTTTAAATAACTAGGCGTCTCAAGGTAATGTAAATTTCATCCATGTAGATTTTACAGTTTTCCTTTAGGGGCAGATCTCATTCTTAGACATACAATCATATGATGCATACTGAGACAAACCTCTTTGGTGACTCTTTGCAAATGGCTGATAGTCAAATACTACACAAATGAAAGCCGATGTGTAAGACTCAAACAATTTAGAAGAAATGAAAAGAGCAAGATAAGACAAATCTCACGGGAAAGAGGTGATTTAGTATGAATTCATTTAATTTGTATTTGTATTAATAATGTATCGCTGAAACTAATCTTTGACCATCAAAATTACATTTAAAATTTTTTATTCCTTAAAATGGCTTGAATATACACTGAATGGGAAAGCTTTGTATATGCAGATGAAAATGCAAATCCAGATGCTGTTTAAAATGAAACTGTGAACACATTTTAATTTATATTTTAATGGAAAAATAATTAGAGTTAGATTTAAATGATACATTATGCACATGGTTTGCATATTCAAAACATCACATAAACATATAGCTTGTGCATGTTGTTCCAAACATTGCTAAATATCTGCTAAAAACACAGGAAGAGGTTTGGAAGAACTTTCAGTTCTTGGGCATCATTAACTACCATAGTTGTTAACAATTAAAATGGTTATCAAAGAAACAGTTTTCAGTTTTTTCAATTTTAAAATCTTTAAAATTGCATATTCTGTTAAACAGAACAAAAAATATACAGTACTTTGTCTACAATTTTGTGACAACAACTTAAAAAGTCTGACATGAATGACTCTCTAGTTGTTTTTATATATGTATACCTCTCACTTTTGAATGAAAATGAAATCTTGTAACCAATCAGTTTTCAACAGAACAAAAAAAACATTCGACCTACTATGGTAGGGCAAGTTATGCCAGTACGTAAACATTTTCACCTTCTTCAAAATATCTTTTTTGCGTTCAACAGAAAATATAAATGTTCACAGGCAAAATATTAGCAGAATCTTTATTTATGATACACTTTCCCTTCATCATAAATACTGTTTTTTAATATCACACAAAAATACTGTGCACATATTTTAAATGAATTAACATTCAATTCCCTAGCGTAAAAAGTTTTGACTTACTATCGAACAAGAGTTTTAATGATAAAGTGAATTCTGCAAGTCAGAAACGACAAAAGAGGTCAGCGCATTCTGTGTGATTGTAGACGTTTGTACTCTCCTTTACTCATTTGGCCTTTAGCAGAAGCAGAAACTCTATTAAAACTACACGGCCCAAAGTGAGTCTGGCAATCCTGATAACAGATATCTGCAATATTGCTAAAGGATGACACTGATATTTTAGACAGATAAAGGGTATGAAAATATCATGTCTTCCCCCCGTATAACCCGTAATCAGCATAAAAGACCAGAATTTCCTTTCAGACGTCCCAGACTGTACTGGCACCGCCAGCCAACATCTCTTCTTGAAATGTGATTGGTCCCTCCAGTTTTGCCGAGCTGCTTGTAAGGAGTTTGCCAGATTGCCTAAACAGCTGTATGGCAGATGTTTTTGGCATATGTCTAGATACATCCCAAGACTTGAAAAAATTATCAGCCCACATCAGTACACCTCATGAAGAGTAAAGATACTCTCAAGCATCATAGCAAGTTATGTCATCCTTCGGGATGCAGCCACTGATCTGGATGTTCCCTCCATGTTCTTAACTAAAGCCTTTGGGCTCAAGGTAAAGAAGTCTTTATATTCATATGTGCGTAGGCATGTGCTGTAACACAAAGCAAGAGAGACACACCGGTTGCTCTGAGATGTTATTAACATCCATAAGAGGACCCTAGGTTTTATCTGTGAAATGCCTTAGGACTTAATACCTTTATTACGCTTTAGCACTATATCTTGTGAATTGTGATTATAAACCCACATTACAAGAGTAAGGTATTCCAAAATATTTATAACCTTTAGTTTGTATTATTATTTAAGAATATCAATTCAAAAATATCAAAATCTTTCAAGCCACCAATTCTCATCAAGAATCAGTTTAAGGCTGCAATATACAATTACATTTACATTCATTCATTTGGCAGACGCTTTTATCCAAAGCGACCTACAAGTATATTGCATCGGCCAATCATCAGTGAAGAGCAAATGGGGGTATAAGGTGTCTTGCTCAAGGACACTTCAGTCATTGTCTGCTGGCACTGGGATCGAACCCACAACCTTCTGCTTACAAGTCCAACTCTCCAAACACCAGACCATGACTGCCCCCCGTCCTATATGTCTGGTTACTAGTATAGTTTGTGATGCATCACGTTTTGGTTTAACAATTTTCCCCCTCTGTCTGACCCACAAAAGGAAATGTGCTGTGCCTCTAAGGAACTTTGCATGTGAAATAAGAAACATTGCCTCGGCTCCACACAGTCTCATGCACAGGTGGTGAGTTTGCTGTCGGCTTCAATGTAGTTATGAAATCCCCCATCCTTCCATAACCGCTTCTTTGCCAAAACCTGTATACGATTACAAGTAGATAAATAATCTTTAAACAATTAACACCAACTTTTACAACAATCATTTTTTTTGTTTTCTAATATTGTCAAAAAGCCCATGGCAAAAATTAACACGAAAAAAATCGAAACAAATCTTAAAGATTTATTTATTTATGTGAAAAGAAAAATATGAAACTGGAAGTTCTTCTGGACCAGTGTTAACATCCTGCAAACATGTCTATAGTTGTCTGACCTTTCATTTTAATGTTTGTCTCAAAATTGCAAACAAATTATTTTCCCATGCGTATTTTTATGTACCTTGTTGAAAGCATGGAAGCTTTAAGTGTGTTCGAAATAAACCCGGCTCTGTTCTTAAATAACCAGGCATCAATTTGTTTCCTCATATGACCCTTTATGAAAAGCTTTACAATTATTATCCACAGACAAGATCCACAGGAAGGTCGCAATATCTTCCTGAAAGTTTTAGAGACTTTTGGTTAAAAAAAAAAATCAATCATTTGACATGAAAGCTATGTGAGTCTGTTTAAAGTGAAATATGACTGGAAACTCATTTAAGGCTTATTGTTTCTAGTGACCTGCTGATCTGAAACAATATATCTGAGACATAACTAAGACAGGTTTGAAAGAACCAGTTAAATAGAAAGAGCAATTTCGGCGCATCAAAACATATGACCTGCCAGTCATACGATAGCCCGAGAGGAAATTTAACCTGTCAAAACCAAGACCCAAAACCCCCTCTCGCGCCCGAGGTGGTCATCTTTTGTAAAACAGATCAAATATACATATGAGAATCGTTGGATAGCTTTCATGGAAAGACATTTAAATGAAGTTTTGTTTTGATTTTCCGTCAATGAATTGAATTCCGTATGATCTCAAATAATAAAACAAAGCTCTTGATGTAGCAGATTTTTCTCTCGAACAAAGAATTATTGAAATTTGCAGCTGCGAAATAATTACTCTCTCATTATAATGTGAAAAAAAATGGCAAATTGTGTGACCTTTTTTCTCTGTGCATAATGAATTTGTCCAAGCATGGGTTTAATGTTGAAGCTTTAATATGCACACTGAAATCAACAGGCGAAAACGACAATAAGGGTCACTGGGGAGTCTAATGCCCTACGCCGGACAGTCAACACAGTTTTATTACTAGGGCGGGTTGGGTTATAATAGAAAACATGGACTCTTGTGCATAAATTTATGATGCTAATTAAATTTACAACTATCACCTTAAGAGGGCGCTGGCCATGTGTGACAGATATTTCATCCCTGTAGCTAATTTCTGATTGGTTTAACTGGCAACGTAACAAATCTCGTACGCATCTCTTTATATGAGGACACAAAGGATGCTTGGAATCTCAAGGAGAAAACACTTGCATAAAAAATGCATCCGAGTTATGACAGTAGATTGCTCAGATTTATTCATCTCATGCCCAAAGGAAATGGTTTTTAATTAATTATCAGTGTTAAATACAATAATGTGCAGTGATAAAGAACTTAATGCTTTCAGCACACTATTGAAAGTGTTCAATGAAACCTGTGTCCTTAAAGAAAGCCATTTCTTCTATACAGTCATCTCACCGCAGACTTTGCTCTGAACGTAAATCTTTTATATTTATGTATTCATTATTTGTAACTTAACTCAATTTACTAGGTTGTTTTCCTTTTACATTCACTTCTTTATATCTGCCAGGGGAGGGATACAGCATGTTATATAGTAGCATCTGTTCATCTTCATACACCCGGAGGACATTCTGAATTGAAGATGATCAAAGAGAGGTAAGTGTATTCGACCACAGACGGTTCACGGGTTCAGCGTGCTCAGAGTGTTTAGATGATAGTCAGAGGTGATAACTATCTTCAAGAAAAATTCACAGCGGCAGGTCATTCGTTTACTTGGCTTGTGTGTGCGTACAGATTTAACCTCTCAAGTTTAAAGAACAATTGCGTTGAGGCCTTCTATGCTTCATGTGTGATGTCAGTTTGTATTTGAGCATTTTAAGGTCACCTGAAATAAAAAAATATAAATGAAAACCTACTAATCTGATTAAACAAATCATCGTTAAATAAAAAATCCTAATTATTTTTGGTTAATATAATCCAATGTATGATAAAAAATGAACAAATCCAACATTTGGTTGTAAATTAAGCCATTATTGTGTTCATTATAATCAATTTGTTGGGTTTATTTAACCCTTTTTTTGGGTTTGCCCATCTTTGACCCAATGTTGGGTGGAAATATTTCAACGAATTTAAGGGTGAACTGTCCTTACGATGAAACTTAAAGGGATAGTTTACCAAAGAATTAAAACTGTGTGATCATTTACTCATGACGTTCTTTATTCCACAAAAAAATTCAGAAAAAAGTTGGAAACCAAACAGCAGTGGCATCGATAGTAATTCTCCAAAAACAATGCATGTGAGTGTGTGCCAGTTACACTTATATTTACTATAATTCATTTAGTAGACGCTTTTACCTAAAGCAACTAACAAAGAATTGTGCATCGGCCAATCATCACTGCTGAGCAAACAGGGATAAGATGTGTTGCTCAAGGACACTTCAGACATTGTCTGCTGGTACTGGGATTCGATCCTGCAACCTTCTGCTTACAAGTCCAACTCTCTATCCACCAGACCACAACTGTCCCTGTTATCAACATTCTTGAATATCCATATCAATATCATACAAACGACAAAAGGAGGAGACTAAATTATGTTTTCATCACTTTAATGATATCAATTTATGTTGTATGTTTAATGATTGTAGAATACATAAATTATTCCCATTTACTTTGGGTATGGTCAGATTTGTTTCGGATATATACGAATGACAAGGCAATACAAAAACCACTAACCCATAAGTATTTGAAAAACATTCTGGTTATAAAATTCTGTGAATTACCTCATTATTGGAACAAACAACACCTGTGTAAACCATCAGAGACCTGACATCGTATATCCAAGTCTATTTCTTGAGAACAGCTGCTTAAACGTAATAGCAAAGCTCATAAATCTGAAAATATATAAGCCTTTCTTTTTATTCTTTGTTGTTGTTGTTGTTGTTGTTGCTGTATTGTTCGTAATGAATCCAAATTTATGTCTGGATAAGGCGTCCAATAAAATCAGGCCGGTGTCATGAGCTTTGGTAACTGTATACAGTATACAGTTTTTCATTGTGCTATGTGCACATGCATGTTTTTGTCACCTTTCCGACCCATGACAATCATTGTGTTCGGATGAATTATTAAAGCAGTTTTAACATTGCATCAATGTTCCTGATCATATGGTGGAAAATCAATTTAGCACTAAGAATCTTCTTGTGGCGCAGCATGAATTCCAAATGAGTCGTCTAACGTAGGTAACATTTAAAATCTGTTCAATCAGTTCCACATGAGACAGGGTGAATAATGCATTTACAACACATTAAGTCAAACACTACAAGACACTACTCTTTGCATGCATAAGTTTCGGGGATAAGACTAAAGTCATGACCTGCCTCTCATTAGACTCCGGCGAGGGGAGACCAATTCGTTACGGATTGTGCGAAGGCATCTGCATAAAACTAAGAATAATTGAAAGCAATGTTTTAAGACTAAGATCCTGAAAAGCATTAGATCTCATGCGGGTGAAATCATAAACAATGACCTGCATCCTACATGTTTATGTTGCAATAAATACATTCACCGGTGAAGGTGAGAGACGTGTAGTTCGGCTGTTGTAAAGCGATAGAATTGCACGTCTTTTTCTTCCGAGCATCTGTTGCTTATTTAACACCGTGGGTTGGTTGGTATTTGTATATACATGAATTGTTTTAGTCTTTTTTTAAACTCTGCCTGTAATTTAAATGCCCTTTGCTCTCTGCTCAATGATGATAGACGGATGAAGCAGGAGAGTGTTTTGTAATCAAAATAGACCATATTTCGCCGCATACACGATGAATAATTCATTAGGCTTGACACAATTGCTGACTCAGATCTTCAAAGAGCATGTTTTAGGTGGGAGAAAGCGTTCATATAATGAATTCCTCTCTAAATGAGAAACATGAAGAAGAACCTTGATCTTATTATCCCTGGACATCACCTCCTAACCCTTGTGTGGTGTTCATGTTTTTGTTGTTGAGCCAATGTTCAGTGGACCCAGAGCATTGTTTGGGTTTTCAATCGATATAGACATAAATATTAATGTACTATATTCAACTTTATGCATGATTGCTTTACCATGATAACAAATGATAGACAGCGTAACAATATTTGTCTTTTACCTTCGTTGGGTGTTGTTCACATTCAGTGTATGTTTATGTGTAGACGAGCGGTATGCATGTTTTTATTTCATGCTTGTTTTCAAGTTTTGATAAGAATGAATTAATCAAATTACCTTTTCCCGAAACAATATAGAAAAAAGAAGCAGAGTTATCTAAAACAATTTTAATGCAGAAAGTCTTGCAATCCAATAAAACCTCTTCATCTTCAAGGGGAGTGCTAAGCAAGTTCTTATGTGCCTTGGAAAAGGGAAAAAGCATTAACTCGTGTTTTCTGTGCTGTTTATATATACCATGTAATGTTTTAATAGAATATTTATTTTTTCATTTAATTTTTCGTACTTAAAACAACATTCGTAATTGTTTTTACGCTCATTTAGTTTTTTTATCACAAAGCAAGGCAATGTGTACAGCTGGTATCTAAATTGATTTCTCGATTCTATGACCACACACCACATACTCTCTGATGTAAAGAAACCATGAGTTCAGATAAACGCATAACAGATATGTTGCCCATGTCAGAACACATCGATGTTTTAATCTAACGTTCAGTAGGACTCATTACCCTTAGTTGCATTGAAGGAATATGAAAAGAAAACCGTTACACAAAAGCAATGTCTTTGGACCTTACTACAGCTTCGAAAGGAAGTCTTAAAAATCCAAGAAAGTAGAGTAAAGATTCTGATCGTCCCCTTGGGCGGTACACGGGGTCTTTTGCAGGTCAGATCCGCAGCTAACGGAAAAGAAAACTCCATTGGCTACCGGATCCCCTGTAACTAAACAGAAAACGCTGTATCAACACAATTATGTATGCACAGTTTTCCCAATTCTGTTCACAGCATTTTTGAACTAGCCCTTGGTGTGTGCTTTCATATTAAGAAGTCATCTTGCATGTTGTGCAGTAACGCTTAGCCAAATGAACTGGGGAGAAGGTTTAGATCAACAGTACATACAGAACTTAGAAAACCAAACACATTCCATCAAAGCATCAGCCAAACAGAAATGATACTTATGCGGTTTTGACGTTAAACTATACCATGTAATCGAGGGTGGCAACGCTACAAACACTTAATATTCTTGGCAAACCAGAACTCTTTACAGGCTGGTTGTGGGATCGTTGGAGAAGTGTTTAGAGTTCTGATCTAAAACAGAGCCATTAAGGTCAACATTACCATCCACCAATCGGAGCACTTGAAAGTGATAAAACATTTTTCAGGTCTATTTGTTTCAAAGTGCTTTTAATCCCACACAAGGACTGTTCAGAAACCCAGAGCCCCCAATGGAAATAGCTACACTAAACCTATTTTCCATCTCATAACATGACTGAATGATCAGCTAGTGCACTCCACCCTCTTTTACTGCACGCAATACACAACTCACTTGCAATGTTAACACAAACGCGGAATGATGCTTTCAAAAAGCACTAAAACGCCAAACTTTTTAAACAAGCGTTTATAAACTAGGAAAGATGCTGAATTGTGTTAAAACAATCTGACGATTTACGCCCACTCCTTTACAGATAAACAACTTTGAATATATTTGATGAATTATTTGAGTCCATAATAATGTGTTTTTAAAAAAAAAACTTTGTTTCAAACCTTTCCAAAGCTGAACATTGTTGGGTTTTCTGTCCCGTGGGATTTCTAAACTATGCAGATTAGTAAAGCATATTCATTTCGCACTTTTATTGATATGTCAAACGTGTTTCATTTATATATCTGCATCCCTTTCTAGCGCTCCAGACGCGGGTGGAAAAATGATGTTTACATTGTAAATGTATATGCCCGGAAGCCAGCTGTTCATATGCATTGAGCTCATATAAAATATTGAAGGAAGAGCATATGTTCATGCTGAGAGAGATATGGAGGGATCAAACCATGCTTTATGTACTGTATACGGTTTCTGCAGTGGGGAAATTTATGGCACGGCATTTGAACCATTGACTTATGATTTACAAAGCATGTCATATTAAAGGGAAGAGAAGAAATGATTGCTGATAAAATTAAAGGACAGGATGAATTAAAAGCAGGGATTTTCTCTAGGTCAAAATTGGGCCATGCTTGCTTTGGATTTCATGCATTCATGATATTTCCATGTGTATATTTTTCTCTTTCAGAGGACTCAAATCATTTCTTACACTTGCACACTACGGATTTAAGTTACTTTTATAGTTCATTCTGTTCTATTTTTTCTATAGAAATGTGATGTGATATAGAAAAGTCTGTTTTTATTTCATTTTTGATTATTATTATGATTATGGTGGTTATTATTCTTTTTATAAGTATTATTATTATTATAATTATTATTATTATTATTATTATTATTATTATTATTATTATTATTATTATTATTATTATTATTATGATTTCTATTTTCATTGTTGTTTTTATTATAATTATCATAATAATCATTATTATGATTGATAATTATTATTATCATTATTACCACCACTATTTGTTATTGTTCTTTTTATTGTGTTATTATATTTATAATAATACAAAAATAACGTTGCCATTTATCTTGTCTGCATACTGTATAATATACTGTAAGATTAACACACATGGGTAAATGCAGTTGCTTATTAGCAATATGTATTCACTTCTCCATATTTTGAGGTGTGGTAAAATCTGCCACACATATCTTGACAAATTACAGTGTTTAATGAGACCGTCACTGCACAAACTAAAATGTATGGACATTAAAAAATAATTAATTTGACAGATGATCTCCATCTTTCATCACGCTCACATTAATAACAACATGCTGCTTACGATATCAACAGCCAAATTTTTATTTCCGCCCTCTCTGCGACAAAATGAGATTATTTTCTAGAGCACTTCAGTGGTTCGGTAGATGTCGCATTGAGAAGCAAACACGGGTTAAACTCAGGAGCTGTAACACTCAACCAAATGAGTGTGAATGTCTGTAAGGTTAATGTCCAATGATTGCACTATCGGGAGCTCTTGATCGCGGATTCTTTCCCGAATCTGTCTGCTCCTGAGGCCAAGGTCTGCATTTGGAAACAGTTCACATACCTCACATAGTCAAGCTCAAGGGCTAGCAGCACAGATAAGACCGGCGCTTCAATATTTCCCAGCCTCTCAGAAAAATTGCAACAGACTTGCTTAAATAAACACTCCATTAAATTTGTGGGTGAAGTGGCCACTCGCCGGGCCAGCGGTTGATTTTAATTGATTCTAATTTCTGGCGTTGCGTAAGGTTCTTCGTTAAATGTGTTGTCAGACATGGCAATTGCTTGTGCTTCTATTTTTCTTTCTGTGCAGAAGTGCAGCAGAATTAAATGCCAAATCCAGATCTTCTGGATACCCGGAAAAAAGGTGACCTCCGACAACATCGGTGCACCTGCAAGATAGAAGGCCTGGTTTTATCGCAATTGCTTTTATCATTAAAAACAACTTCAAAGCTTGGAACAAAGCAGAAGTGAGGTGACAGTTAAATGAGGACACAAGATCATAGAATCGCGGGTTATTAATTATTAATGAAAACAATATTGGGGGCAGCAACGTCTTCCCCACAACACCTCTGGGACCTATGTATTATGTAACATGCTTGATCTGAACCGAACTGTGTTTGGTACACAGGCACATGTTACCGCGTTTTACTCCACAAACTGTTGCAAACGCAATCAAACGACACAAAATTAAGCGAATATTTTTTTTTTCAAAGCACAAAACATTCCACTTTTGTCAAACTTCACAAATGTGTGTTTGTTCTTTTATTGACTGCAGGAATCCTCTAATCCTTTTTGGTAATTATTTGTCCTGTTATCTGTTTGTCTGGCTTTGTTGTTTACTTTATTGCGCCAAGACAAATATCTTTGTGAATAATTCATTCTTTGTAGTCATTTTGGCGCTTGACATAGGCTTAATATTTTTAATCATTGTTTTCAAAGAAAGTTGGGTTCCTTAATCTCAGACTTGCACTCGCTGTGAACAGTTAAGTGCTGCTGTTCAGAAGAGCTGCATGCTAATGGCGGATCTACATCTGCACCCAGGCTTTGCTTCTTGACATTTGAAGATGATTAAGAAATTGCCTCAGCCCTAACCTTTGCCTCCCAAAACTGCATCGCTATTATCATCGTCATTAAAACGGTTTCGATTGGCACCCACCCAATCTATAGATTTACATTTACATTTGGCAGACTTCTTTATCCAAAGCGACTTACATTGTGTAATACTACACATAGTTTTCAAGTATGTAAAATCTCTGGCATTGTATGAGGTCAAGACAGACAAGAACACATGCATTTATAAACACACACACACACACACACACACACACACACACACACACACACACACACACACACACACACACACACACACACACACACACACACACACACACACACACACACACACACACACACACACACACACACACACACACACACACACACACACACACACACATACACACACACACATAGGACATCACATGATAAATCACAAATAAATCACAAATAAATACCACAAAGGATATACTGTATATATATATATAGTTCTATATGTATAGTATATATAAGCATCTGTATGTCTATTATATACTATGTATAGAATAATTAAAGGAAACTTCAAAATCAAATTTTTAAATAAAGCACTCAGCCAAAACCCGAACTCAATCAATGTAATAGTACTGAATGAATTAAAGGCATTTTAACGTGCATTTTCTTCCTTCCTATTAGACATGGGCTCATACAAAGACAAAGAATTACTCATCAGAACAGATGAGAGATGGAAATTTAATTTGTGAGGCTTTGAAATGCTGTGGCATTTTCTGTTTTTCCACACAAGAAAAGAAAGGAAAGAAAAGGGGCAGAGATTCAGCCGTTCAAGGGGTTTATTCTAAGCACCGAAAGAGATTGAACCCTGATGCTGAGAACTAAACCCAGTGTCTGGTTTTCCATTTTGATGATGGACGCTGAATTGTCCTTCTGTACTACAAACAAATCGTTGAATCAGGGCTTTCTTAACCGGCTTTTCTGTATTGTGTTTATTGTTCTTACTCTTTGCTAGGACAGCGTGTACTTTTCAAGGGAAAGTTCACATCAATAGGAACTTTAACCATTTTGTCATTTAAACATGTATGAGCTTTTTATTATGCAAATTACAAAATGAGCTATTTTGAACAACACAAATCCAATGAAAGTGAATGGGTGCCAGTTACCAACATTTCTCAAAATATCTTCTTGTTTTCTTTGCCTAAGAAAGTCATACAGGTTTAAGGGAGAGTACATAGTTGAACTATTGCTTTAATTCAAGTCTGAGAATCTGATTCACTCTGGAACGTTCTTTTGAATTGAACTCTAATTCAACTCACAATGGTGTGAGTCATCAGAATTATTACAAGAACTGTTCTATTAAACAGCGCTCTCAGTCGACATTAAAATCATTTATCACATTTTATATGTAAAATGATAAAAAATCCCATTTTAAAACGCCGTAATTTCGCTCCCTAATCAACCCTGAGCGCCATTTTACTTTAGTAACATTTCCATTTGTCTCCCCGAGCTGAATCCGTGAAGAAATGACCTGACAAAAATGTTCGAGTCATTACTGGCATAACATTAGCAGAATTTCCATGCACTGCCTTTCCTCTGTATTTGACATAGAATAGTAATCTGTGAATATATTATTCGGTCATAATCCCTCATGATGGACTTTCCTCTCTAATTTGTTACCCGACTACAAAAAGTGGACAATATCAGAAATGATCTGGGTCACGATGTTAAATCTTTGTGCTTAACATGTGCCATGGGTTTTGAGAGTATGAGAGCCAGAATCCACAAAAGGTAGGATGTTTCACAAGCTCTCTACAATCTTCTAAAATTCAACACATTTTAGATCGCTGGAACGCAAGATAAAAAAAAGAAGCACAGTTGAGAGGATCACGACCCTGCGGTAATAATGAGCGACACTTGTTTTAATGTCAACACATTTTGAGAGTAAGACAGATTGATAAATGCCAAAACCACTAAGTACATCTTGGTAAATAACAGTATCGTTAAACAGAACGATCACAGGAAAAAAGGCAAAGGTGAAGTCAAGATCAGATGGTATCTGGCTGCATATGAGATCATGTGATTATTATATCCGTCCATGTGACAGCATCAATGGCATTCAATAGCTGTCTGAGCTTTGAGACAAAACAAAATAGAGGTGATCTTAATCTTGGCAGGTCAGATGACTGAAAGACTTAAATATCCAGACTACTGTGATTTCATTCTGCGTTATAAACCAACAACCCACACAGAAGTAGCTCTTTCATTCTTTCCTTCACTCGTGTCCTTGGAGAATATTATTTCATTCATCATGCCACAAGGGATAAACTGCTGTCAAAAAAGCAGGATCCGCCAATCAATCCATAATTATGAACGGATTCTGATGAGGTTTAAACCTACGGTGACCGTGAACTTTAAAAAACAGCACGTGTGCCAGACACCTTTCTCTCTATAACTTCATTCATATTTAATAAACCAATTACTGTAAAACACTTTAAACCAGATGATCTTAACTCTTGAATCGGCCTACTGCGAAACTCATTCATTTGCATTGGTTTTGGGTCTACAATGAGTACCTCAAATGTTTGGTTACAAACATTCTTCAAACTATCTTTTAAATAGTCATATGGGCTCTATTCTTAAATATATAGTATAAACGTTAAAAATAGTTTTCGTACTTCAAGTCATAGTCAAAATGGCGAAGCTAAGCACACATATTACCCTAAATTGAACTTAAGCAGCAAAATAAAAGACGTTTTAGCTAAAATAAGAGTGTGAAAATTTGAAAGTAATACTTTAGCAAATAATTTACAGTGTGCCATTATTTACTCAAGCCTGTATGTCTTTCCTTAAAACACAAAAGAAGATAATTTAAAGAATGTCTGGGATTATATACAGTTGTTTGTAAAATGAACTCTTTTGTGTAACGAGTTAGGCCACTAACATCTCCCTGATAGTACAACAGAAAAATACTGCAATCATTACAGAAGGTCATACAGAACCCTATTTCTCAGAACTTCACAACAGGAATAACCTGTACAGACAATCTTCAGCAGGTCACTAAATAACGGAGGATATTATCGATCGAATCCACCGTTTTTACACAAAGCTTTCAACTCTGTTCTTCTCTCAAGGCTTAGCAAGCTACGTTAACTTCTCTGTCAAGCGTGGATGCGAAGCCCTACAGTAATACCTCTCGCGTTGCAGGAATGGGATAAAAGTAAAGAATTAAATATTAATGGGAATCAAGCTGGCCGGCTGCCATAATTCATCTCATGTTCGTCCAGGCCAGGCCAGGAATAAAAGGTGTTGATATAGCTGAGGGATCTTTCACCTCACATTCATCTAGAAGATGAAAGGGCTAGGTCAATAGAATGACCTCAGGTCCTCGGCCTTGGTCTACGGATGCTCGTGCGGAGGAAGGGCTAAGCCACGATGTTTAGCAAACAGGGAAATGAAAAGCCACGGCGTCTTTTTACATTTACATTTTACAGCACATATAGCTCTCCAAACGCACGGCACACCGCCTGCCCGCCGACTTCAGACTACAGCCGTCGGCAGTGCTGGCAAAAAAGCGGGTGTTGCTTACCTGCCTTCAGTCGCAACCTCTTTCCATTTTTTCTCTTTTTTCCACCTTGGCCTCCCAGAATAAACTTGTGAGCCACACAGCACTTGTGAGGCTGTGATTACGCATGGCACATTTATCTGTTTCCAAGGGTATCATTATCCCTCTAGGAAGTTTTGCATTCAGTGAGCTGTGACAGGTGCGGGGCAATTCTGAGATTATTTATAATGACGGCTCCGACTCCGAGTCGAGCATCATCTGCAGCTGTCCTGGGGAATTTACCCTGATGCACTCAAGTTTTATGGATAATGGCCGCGGTCTTACAACCAACCTAGGAAAAAAATAAGTTAAAGTGGCACAAAGTCGGCTTTTCTTACACGGGTAGTCAAGAATGGGTAACTAATTTGAGGTTTTTATGCAGGTACTGCTCACGGCGGGGAATTCTGGCAAAAACTGTGTGTGCACAAGAAGAAATGACAGGTAATGAGTGTTGAAATAATGACCTTGCTAGGGAAAGACTGTCTGCATTAATATCGAACGTACAGAAAAATGTAACCCATCTTATACCGACCGTCTTCAAAGACAGCAAAATATACATTTTATAAGTGAGAAGAATGTTTCTCACCGTCTGATTCACAAGACGTTATAAAACGTTTAAAGGGATAGGTAATCTAAAAAAAGGTTGTCATCAAACTGTAAGAATTTCTTTGCTCTGATGAAAACAGAGAAATATATTTAAAAGAATGCTTGTTACCAAACAGTTCTGGCAACCTATTGACTATCATAGTCAGAACAATTAGTTAAAGAACACAATGAAATATTTTGAAGAATGTAGGACAACAAAAGGTTCTGAGACTACCATTGTTATGGTCGCTAGCATTATTATGGTAGTATATTTTTCTATGCTCAACCAAACAAAGACATTTATACAGGAACTCAAAAGTGAGGAATGCATGACAGAATTTCATTTTTGCAAGAACTAACACTTTAATAGCTTTAAGGAGGAATGCCATGTAAATATAGCAGAGGGATGACTCAAAAAAGTGGAGCCGCTCTTCATTAACTCTAATAGGAAAAAAGGCAATCGCTTGGATATTAACTACGAAGCAGCGTGGCATGTCCAGAGGTTTCATTACTACACATCTGATGTTCGTCCTCAAGTGGAGGCGGTCAACAAAAATGTAAATTTCAAGTTCTTCCTGTGGTGTCAGTTCCAGCTTGATAAATCCCTCCGGAATATGTTTCCCCTTCAAACAGCCTACCAACGGCACAGTGGGAAAAATGAAGAACATTTCTATCCAACTGCCAATTACAAGATTTATCCACTGGACTGTACGAGAAAACGTTAAAGAGACGAGAGTCCTCAGTAAAGCTGTTTGGCTGACGCTGGATCATAAATCTGTTCATCTTAATTCAATCGTGGTCTGGTGAATAGAGAGTTGGACTTGTAAGCAGAAGGTTGTGGGTTCGAATCCCAGTGCCAGCAGACAATGACTGAAGTGCTTTTGAGCAAGACACCTTACCCCGTATGCTCTGCAGTGATAACTGGCAACTGCATAATACTGTAAGTCCCTTTGGATGAAAGCGTCTGCCAAATGAATAAATGTAAATGTAAATCTTATTGTTATTGGTACCAGTGCAAAATCAGACAGTTGTGGTTCCTGTACTTGTTGTCATCGCCCAAAGGGGCAGCGGATACTCGGGTAGCCTTCAGGGATGTGGACCCTATTTCATCTTCTGTCAGTGGGGATGATGGATGACTTCTCTTACAAACTACATAAAAAAACAAGGAAGTTTTGCTGCCTCCCGCATCAAATCAGTGTACCTGCAGGTGAACACGAAACAAATTGGGGACCTTGAATTGTCTTGCATGTTTGTCATAAACCCCCACTATCAGACAGAAAGGAAAACACAGACACGTTCTTCTTAATGATCGTTAAACTATTTTGTTATCTATTCACAGTGCATAAAGCTGATACAAGTGTAGTTTCTAAAATCCAGGGGCACCTGGGGTGAGGTCACGAATTCCAACGATCCCTAAGCCCCCCTTTCGCAACACTACGGAGGCTAACACAGGATAAAGATGTTGTGTTTTTGCTTCTTTGACGAATATTTAATAAATTATATTGCATTGGTGTCATTAATCATTAATATATGGTGAAAGTTATTGACTTTAAGTGCTGTATCTAGAACACACATTTCATAGAAAGAGCCATGTTCACATCTAGTGCTTGTATAGCATGTCTAAATCGAGAATAATTGAATTGAATGGTGTCTATATAAAAACATCATGTTTATTGTCTGTTTATGTTCCATAACTTGAACTTCATCAGCTTCTCATAAAACATATATTTAAAAAATATTGTGTTTTTATTTAAAACAATTTACAGTCCAAAAAATAAAGCTTTCAATATAGCTCAAATATTTATATTAAACCTCACAAAGAATATTAGTCTATATTGAAAATAATGAACTTAAAAAAACTATTTAATGTTTTAAAAAATATTTTATTAAGTTAATACTGTATAACTATTTGTGATATTTACTAAGCCAATAAAAATTTTTTAACAACATTGGACCAAATGTTTTAGGTAAAAATGGCATAATTTACCTACAACCCGGTCCTATCAAACCTTCATGGGTTACTTGAGTTACAAATAACACAAAAGAAGAAATGCTGAAATATGTGAAGAGTTAAGAGTTTGGTTATCAAATTATATTCTCATTTGTTCTGTGGAAGACAGAAAGTCATACAGGTTTAAAATGGCAAGAGGGTACATAGATAATACAATTTCATGTGTTGGTCACTCATTCCTTTAAATGCTATGTCACCAGTTTTGGTCATTTCGGTTGTAATAATTTACAATAACATATTAATAAATTATAATTATAAGAGATATTTTTGATATAACCTAATCCAACATCTAGATCGAAAAAAAAACGATTATATTTCCACAAAGGCTTAACATTTCACCACTGCTTTATAGTAACAGTTTGTCTTTGAGTTTGATTAAAATGATTAAAGCATGGTGTGATTTAATAAGTGCTAATAAAATGATACAGCAGATGTAGAAGAATCACGCAGTGCTTTCTAATGAAGTTCATATGGCTGAAGCTATTCTGTATCACTTATTAAATCTACAATCATTATTGTATTGATTTATATACTGAAGGGGTGCTATTGAAAATACTTAATGTTTAATGTTTATTTAGGTTCAATATGTGTGCCATCATATATAGCAGAAATGTATAAACACACAATCTATTGGCTTAGGTTCTCTGTCTTAAGGCCAGTGTGTAATATTATCTAGTGCTTTAGGTAAAAAAATAAAAAAAGTGCTTTAGGTGTTCCATACTTGGAAAAAAACCTGGTATTCGTGGTATTCCCACTGGTTCCGAGTCTCGAACCAGCAACCTTCGGATCACGAGTCCAAGACTCGAACAACCAGGCCACAACTGCTTATAGAGTATAAATTGTTTATGTATATTCTTTATGACTTATAGAGTAAAAATTTGCGTTTTCACAATTACCCATATTTTCCACACATATACCCTCAGTAATGTGCAACAATGCCTTTAAACCCATGCATACATAATGAATGGTCTTTGCGTGGAATGGTACAAATATTTCCCTTTTATCCGATAACCTCCAGTGCTCAAACATATGTGCCACGATTTCACTTCAAGCGACTCGGCTGTCCTTATTCCGCCCCTTCTTCTTTCTTCCACCTCGCTTCCTTTAACATCTCTAGTGTATAGAATAAATAAAGGCAAAAGGCCAAAAATAAATCTTAAAAGTTATCTTTACAATCTCTCACATTTTATTCGACAAAGAAAATAAACTAATAGATCACACATCCTGCTTATTCAACCGGAGTCAGAACTCTGAATGTACAATATATTTTACCAAAGTATTATTTTCTTGGATCATTTTTGAACAAACACCCAGATTTGCATAGATTTGCCACTCCAGTGTGCCTCTTACGAATAATTCCGACATCCAGCTGCAATGATGCAGTTGTCAAATCCTTCAAGCTTTTCTAAATTCATGTAAACGGATTATAAGGTGATCGCAACTGCTTGAAAACAGGCTGCTAGCTAAGACGAATCTTTCATAGATCAAACCATCTTCAGCTGCTTTCAGCTGATTAGGGAGATAAGGTTGTATAATCTTCTGAAGAGCTCTCGTTCGGAGTTTCAATGTCCTACACGGATACCATTTCAATCTAGGATTCCCCTGGGATGTACGGCGAAGACATGGAAACCGTGACAAATTGACAAACCAAAACGGTGACGCATCACTGCGTATGTTCAAGTCATTTATGGACACATAACCTGGTAAAAAAATCTTTCATATTTCATAATAAGTGGTTGATATGTACATATTAAATGAACATATTTACTGATAGTACTTTATTTGAATCACTATTTCTACATGATCACATTTCTTAAAGGTCCCGTTCTTCACGATTCCATGTTTTTTAAACTTTCACTACTCTATAATGTTGTTGTTAGAGTGTAAGTTATGTTTGTAAAATTATAAACATCAAAGTTCAATGCCAAGTAAGATATTTTATGAAACAGAAATCGCCAATAATGTACGGCCTGTGTGAACTACACACCTCTACTTCCTTCTTAAATGACATCACTAGAACAGTTATTCTCCACCCACAGGAAACACACAAATAAGGGGATGTGGTCTTGCTACGCTCCTGCAGAGAAGAGGAAGGGTTGTGTTTGTACTGTGTGTTTGTCGCCATGTCGTCGAAACTCTGGTATTATCCAATCATCTTTGTTCGGCCTTCCCATGGACGCTGTACTTAGAGATCAATGATTTCAATCTGTTTGTTCAACTCGGTGCCTGAATATTATAATCCACATGTAAAACTATGTTCAACAGAATTTACTGAGCACAGCTTCCTAAAACTCAATCAGTTTAATGCCAGATTTGTACAAAGATTATTCTTAAAGATGGAGCAGTTCCCTCTTTGTCTGGAAAAGGTGTTGTTTATGGGCCACAACCAGTAAGTGTATTATATTATTTAAGTTAGTGCTTTTAACAGTTTCTGTAACTTATTTCACAAAGGGCAATGCTGTTTAGCTTTGTTAACTAGGTGGTCATTGAAACTAATCCGATTAAACTGTCAAAAAGTGTAATAATTTAAAAAGTGAAGTCATTTAAAATGTACTTGTAGTTCACACTAAAAAAATACATGTTTTGTATTTTTTTCTTAAAAAGAAAAACATAAAATGACTGTTTTTACATGAAACAACTGACACTTAAAAAAGAGCACATTTAAAATTTTTTGTTAAGTTTAGTAATAAGATAAATATACTTTTTTTGTGTACATAAGTATAAAATTAAGTACATCAGATTAGCTCAAATATTTCTATTAGAACCAGAAAATATTTGTTGTATATTAAAAATATATATTTGTTAAATTAATACTTAATTTTTCATTACATAAGATTAAAAAAGAGACACTTTACAGTTGGATTTTTAATACATTTTAATTTTGGAAATTATAATATTTTCAATTGAAAAAGGTTTTTTTAATGTTTAAAAGATTTTATTAAGTTTATATAACTATTTAGTTTTGTAAAATTTACAAAGCCACAAGAAGTATTTTTAATGTGTATACACATAAATTAGACAGAATATTAAGATTTTTACATACTATTTTATTTTCAAAGCTATAAAATTTGCTTATTCTATTGTAGTGGTGTAATTTGTTTCATGTAAAAACACGGTAACATTGTTTTTAGTGTACAACAAATACATTTTTGTATATTTGTTTTTATTTAATATAAACTTTTCAAAATTCTGTTTTGGGGGTAACCAATCTTTGAATGCACCAAGTATGTATTTTTCATTTCAGTCAATGAATGTGTCAGTTACAGTACTGTAATTTTCTCTAAGATTTGCATGTTTCCTGTGAGCAATCTCAGATTAAAAGTGCCTGCTTGCATGGCTCTAGTGTCAGCCTGATGGCTTACTTCTATTGAAAAACTACTGTCGGTATAATATACTGTAGGTGATTTCAAGTTATTTGATGCCTTTTCACCATAAAAATATGAAAGCTACAATGTCAACTATTGCACAATGGCAGGAAACCAGATGTAGCCTATTCCATAAATGTAAGTTAAAGAGGAGATTAAATGTAATGGCCGCGCCAATGTCAAGGCTTTGCGTTTGCATTGAGAAGGCACATTGCGAAGTGTGCAAACATGTGCTTTCTGATCAACGTGACAATCTAGCCATTGAAGGAAGTCTCCTAAAGTTTAGTGCATATCTATAATTCATCTTTACACATTCCATTCCAAAGGAGCAAAGCAAAAAGATGTTATCTCACTATAAATCACTTTCATGGACTGAAGCTCCTCCACAGAAGAACGCTTTACTGAAACTGTAATATTATGCAGCATTTCCCCAAGTGCTGCCAGTATGTAGCCTTTTGTGCGCTATAACCCGACCTTGAAACATCTGGATGGACTGCTTGATTAATGTTACCGTTGCTTCGGAGTCCTCGGTTAAACACCGATCGCAGATTGATGTAAAATGATGTTGCCTCATTTGGTCTCCCCGCTGAATTTACCAAACCTTGCGATACAAGTATTAAACAAACAACATATCTTTAGGGAGGGACTTTTACATTTACATTTACATTTAGTCATTTAGCAGACACTTTCCTTTTAGGTCAGTGGTTCTTTGCGCGCCAGTGTAAAAAGCTTATAATTCGACACAAGTTACAGTAAAAGTAGCACTCTGGGTGCACGGTGCTGTTGAATTATTAAATGCGTTGAGAAATAGCTACTGTACAAACTGTAGGCATTCCTCCAAGGGTGATTTAGGTATGCAAGAATGCATCTCTATATAAATGAGCAAAGACCACAAATCTTAAATACGGAGCGAAAATTGGCCATAAAAACAATGCGCTGGCAATAAACAACTTTAAAAGGGATATAGCAGCTGCGGCGCAGTTAATCTAAATTAGCCGAAACAGTAAAGCTATAGGTACTATAAAGTGATTTTTGACATAATTCAGAGCATTTTTGAGACTTAGGGGAAGATTCAAATTTGAATTTAAAGAAACAGTGTGTGTGGGATGGCCTTCTGTCATTAATCCGAAGAAACATACATTATTAGTCGTGCCATATTCCTCTGTCGGGCTGATGCTTTACAATACAAATAGCTTGCATATGTCTGTGCATATGTCACTGCACACTGAATCTGGAGAAGATATTTTATCGACAACAAAATGAGTGCACCTTTAAGACAAATTTTTGTTCTTACGCTGCACGCGTTTCCAATTTCGTATGCAAATTCTTTGAGAAATATTTCACAAGAACAGCTTGAAGTATTCCGATAATGAATGCATATTTCATTTTCACAGCGCTTTTATAAAACAAACCACATTAGTAACTTTCCGATTCATTCCTTGAAAACAGATCATTAAGCAGACAGTAATATTTCCTGCGTCTGTTAACTTAATTCCTTTCTGTGGCTGCCTAATGATTTGCTTCTTAATGTACCACAAACAATACATTTTCTTCTAAGTGGTGATTCATGACGTTTCTATGTTACCATAATTCATAGTCTGACATTATAAAGAGGGTTAAATTGAACTGAAAATTTGTAATCGTGAGAGTGCAATGCATATAAATGATGTTAATGGCACATACTGTATATAAATTTAAAGCTCAAGCAACGAAAAAAAGAAAATGGCCCAAGCTTTTTCAAAGCGCCCTCCATTATTTCTTAAATGTTAGCTAAAGGAAATAAAAAACGCCACCACAGGCACATTATGTGTTGCCAGGAACACTAGAGTAAATCTCTCCATTTCGTGTCCACTGCTTCACCCTTCAGTAACTTCAGGACACCAACATATTATACAAGACCAGAGAAGAGGCGGTGTGCCAGCCAGTGGCCAGTGACTTCATCATACAGAATAACATCCCAGCGGCAGATTTGGAAGCTCATTGGATCTCAGGTGTCAAACCTGTGCTGTGGTAATCTCACTAGATCCCTGTTCACACAACAATTCACTGTTGTTTTTCTCACACTGTTCTAGTTCCAAGTTATTCTCAAGTGTGCATCTGTGTGTGGTTATTTCAGAGATGAAATGAGTTCGGGAGTAATTTATTACACTTTTTAGGCAAATAACTGAACTGACCTTCTAACAAAAATGTTGTTTAAAACTGACTGTTATGACACCTGTTGACTTATATTCCAAAATAACATCTGAATAGAAGAAATAATGTAATATAGCACCCCAATGCTTCAATTTACATTGAATTAACTAAGTAGTAACAAGGTGCTGTGCCATACTTAAGCAATAAGGTAACAACCCCTTAAAGCATGATTTATTCCCGATACAGCCCGGGCTCAAGTACCTTATTGCTTTCATAAAAAAAGACAATAAAATTATTAAAAAGGTATATTTTAAGTTTCACGTTTTCATTAAGAAAAATTATTAACTGCGTCCCGCTGTCAAAAGTAGTGCTTAGGGTGGTTGCCAAGGTGGCACATTGATACACAGAACCGTTTGGTGAAGCGATCATAGCTGTGCCATATCATGAATTCGACACTGCTGTTGACCAATCAGAACTGAGGAATGGAACTAACCATTTTATAATTATTATTTATATCTACAAACTAAACCACATATCTTTAATGCTCAAATCTAAATGAAATATGTTTTATTTAACATAGTAAACTGTATTATACTGTACATTAATATTTATACATTAATAAGGTTTTGGAATATTAAATATAACAAGAGTTTAAATAGCAGCAAGTACTTTCAAATATCCTACTTTATCATTTACTAAGCCTCAAAAACACGTGTGTCTATAGAACTTTTAAGACTTTAAATGTAAACTATAACAACACACAGTATAATGAGGAATACTAACTAAATCTTAAACTTATTTGAATTGCTCAATACACGGATTCATAAATGTTAAAACAAAAGTTTTAACAAAAGTTAAAAAAAAAATATTTACGGTGCTAAGATCTTTCCATTTAAGAAATAAAACAGTATTTTTGTGGGTATTCCGAGCATCTTGATGTACACCGTGCAACCCTACAATCTTACAAGCGACATTCTGAAAGTCATAAATAAAAGTGCACAATGTGCACTCAGCTTAAACCATGTCTTTGTAATATCAATATAGGAACAATAGCTTAAAAACGTTCTGATAGCTGTGACTACGGTTACTAGGGCTCCAAAAAAATATGAATTGCTTTACCAATTTTGCTGAAATTTATTTTACTTGGAGTTTCACTCACTCCACACACTCATCAATATATCATCGTTCACATCTTCAATGTGTGCTGTAAAGTCAAGATATTGTTTGCATTGATTCAATAACATAGAGGCACAGAGCCTGTGGAAATGCATACCCGTGATGATTTTTCCTATAAATAGAGAAAACTAATGTCCAGACTGAGATTATGAGTTTTTTCTAATATTCATCCGATGACTAATAAAGCCATTAATACTCGGCGGGTGTTCGGCGTCTACTTTTGAGTTTCACAACGCTGTGCCGCAACTCTAAAGTGCACCTTCTCTTCTCAGCGGGCCTTCATGTGGTTGTTTGTTGTAACGCGGGTCGCAGGTCATGGCTGTGTGAAGGCATTGGGTTGTCGCTCTGTGAAGCTCGGGCTTCTAACACTCACCATATTGCCAAAGAGATGCCCTGAGGTGGGCGAAAAAGAGAGTAAAGTCAGGTTGGACATGACAAGAAAGAATTCGGTGATAAACAGACTCTTTAGAACTTTTGCTTAAATAATATCACTTGAGGTTGCAGTACTCACACAAATTGAATGCCGGTCTCTGTCCATGAAGGAATTTTACCTTTTTCTAAATAACATGGCCTTCACCATCTCTGTAGACCGCTCTTGGTTGGACAGTCTAAACCATTTTCGTTTCTCCCCCTTACTTGCCGGAACATTTTCTGTGTTATTTCACATTCAACCAACAGATTCATAGAGAGTTTTAATTATGATTGAATATATCTCATTTTTACATTCACTAGAGCTCTTCACAAAGTTAAAATCCACCTTTTCTCATTCAGAGAAATTGCTGCAGTGATGAAGAAAAATAATTGACACCAGCGTCTGCATCCGGGCAGATACCAGAATGGTCCTGCGTCACATGCTCCAACGCCAATACCATCAACAACAGGCACATTGAATTACATTGAATATCATGAGCTTGTGAGGTCGTGTGGCAAGGTCACCTGATAATTTCAAGTTAATTGCGGTTGAGACAAGATATTAACACGCCAAATTGCTTTTATTAATGATGTGGAAATCAAAATGTGTGTTTCTTTTCTGTTCACACCTCTTTGCACTAATAGGTTAAAGAAAAACAGCCTCATGTAGCCTTGGGTAAACGCTTAACCTCTGTCACTGGCAAGGTCAACGCTGTGTCTTTAGAAATATTATCGATAAGAACACTGTCAGAAAAAAATTCTACTCTTTGTGTCGCTGGGGTGCTACATTTGAAGAGCCCTACAGTTCTTCACATCATTTTACACTTCCTTTATTAATTAATTAATTTAATTTTTTTATGTTTATGTAATAAAAAAAGTATGTTTTAAAAAAGATTTATAATAAACACCTAATACTTTTGGTGAACTGTAATGGAAATTTTAAATTAATCAGATTATCTTTACATGTTTACTTACATATACACAAAATTGAACAGTATTTTAACTTAATTTCAAAGGTTTTAAATTTTAAAAAAAATTGTAAATTGTTTCTCTGTGTCACAGTGTATAACATGTTAAATTGTGTAAAACCAGGTGTTTTTACAAACATGGTGGAAGAGGCATAGCAACAAGGTCAATGTTGAAACAAATAATGCGTTTTTTGAAGTATTAATGTATAAAACATTTATGGATCATTTTGGACTCATACAAAATTTGTATCAATATCAAAGTCGCTCTTTAAGGGTTCTACCCCATTGACAGAAAGGTACAATTTGCAACCATTTCTCTGACAGTGGAGGATGATTTCTTTTGTAAGCAAAGAGAAAGGTGAAAGAGTTAAGAAAGTCGGTCATTTAGCTCTACCTTAGCTATGTCTACTCCAGATGTGAGCTAACCACTGCCATTATAATCAATGAAGCCGTCTACACTGTAAACCCCCGCTGTGTCTTCAGCTGATGGGGGCTCTGTTTCTATTTTTGGCAGAATGCATTTGTTTCTTTACATTAATATCTCAAATCTAACTCGTTTCATAGACTGTAGTTCTTAGTCTTTTAAATGACCTATTTTGTATTATGGGGCAAGTTGTCACAATGGTCATCTCATTTATCATTAGGTTTCAGGACAAATGTATTTACACATGTTGTTTTTTTATCAATTTTTAAAGATACATTTATAGTGTTAGGACCACATACTAAATTAAGAACAATAAAAAACTCTCTCTGGATAGAAATAGGGTTAAAAAATTTCAAATAAAGTACCAACATTTACACAATCACACATTCTGGATGGCATTTAGCATACTTGATTCAACTCTATCATAAAAAGCATTCATACTTTCTCCTACTTTTTTTTGGAAGAATAGAAATGAGAATCAACTAATGACCGACCTGTTTAGGAGGAGACAGATAATAAACCAAGGTCATGTTCCATTCATGAATATTTTAGTAAATCTATTGGTCTCTCATATCCCATATCTCATCAAGATCTGATCTGATCTTCAGACAGCTTCGGCTCAGATTCATTCAATGGTTTTTATTTATTTATCGCAGATTAACTTGTGGACAATCACAGTCTTACCTAACATTTCAAAAACTTTTACCCAAAGGCCCATTATACATTCACAGCCAAACATGTAAGCCTTTTGAACATCGTACAGAATTCACCAGACATCATTCGGAGATGAGTCATGCCTCGAAACCACATATGTAGCCATTTGAACAAACAATTCAACTATCCACAAGCACGCAAAACAATGTGTTCAATGACATCATACTAGGTATTATGTTTTTTCCATTTTTCCTTTAAGAGGTGTTTCCACGAAACTGATATTATAATGTATGCAAAGCACACGCAACAATAATGTGTTGCATGCTTTTATTTCCTACAGGTCGCACTGGGCCAGCGTAGAAAAAGAGCGCTGTGTTTTACAACCTTTTGTTCCCCAGGTGCTGTGTTTCATTGTGCAGCCTTTGTATAATAAATGATCATCTTGGGCTTGTAAAGTTCATTTTTATCAGAACCAAATGATCTAATTACAACACTCTCCAAACTATATAAATACCTTCATTGGAAAACAATGCACAGGATGTCTGGAGTAATCTCATAAACAAGCCACTATTTCAAAACAATGCATTAAATTCAATATAAATACATTTTATAATCCAGATTAAAACTTCTATGTCAATTATAGCTGTGAATCCGGATTTCACTGTTATTTATTAATCTTTCATGTGTATTTTCTATTGGGAATGCTTGTTTTTATGCTGCCTTAAATGCCAATAATGAAGATGTATTACTTTAGAATATAAAAATACGACAAATTTTCTCTTTCAGGCCCTTTTAATATTTTCCTTATTAAAAGTAAGCAGGCAGATAATTTTTTAGCACTAACATTTTGAAAGCTATTGCTGTAACACACATTGTAAAATAATGCAATAAAAATGTAAGCTGACTGAAATAATGCCGCAGTATGAATGGTAGACTAAGATTCTTATTAAAAATATTTTGCAATTTTATTCTGGCGGTCTTCGTGACCACAAACACAAGTATTGTAATATACTTTTTATAATTCGATAAACAATATATATGCGTCTGTTTGTTTGTTTATGGGGTTATGTATGCGTTTGTGTGAATGTATATAAATAATTTGAGTTTAGATAGCCCTAATATCCACAGTATATATATATATATATATATATATATATATATATTATATTATATTAAACAAATCAAAGAAGTTTATGTTTACATAATACATGTATGTGGATCGTGAATATTGTTTTTTTTATTTATAAATGTGGTCATTTTAATGATTAAACAAAATTGAATAACAAAAACACATATATAATGCGAAAACAAAGTTTTATTTTAGATGCAAAGAATTATTTGGTCAGCCTTAGTTTGTATATAATATATAGATTTTATTATTATAATTTCTTATTAATATTATTATTATTACTTTAGATAGATATTTATTGGTTTATATGTTTTCCTTAAATATGCACACGTGTATGTATTTATTTATAAATACGAAATACAAATGCAAAGTACACAGTGAAATATTATGTCCAAACAAAGTTTTGTCAATGCGATGAATGGTTGTTTTTAAGTATTAAAACATCCTCTCTAAAATAAAAACAGAAGATGACGGTTACTTTCAAAACCAAATGTGTAAAAATACAAAAAAAAAAAATTAGGGACTGTCTATACATATTAAAACTGCTGTTCATTTGCAAATGAAAGGGTTGGGGATGCATAACCTATATGCTTGAGCTTTCTTTAAATCATACATACTGTCTTTGTTTTCTGGTAAAGAACCTCATTGACCTCAAACGGGGTAAACGTTATTTAGAGTGTTGTGGAATAATGAAATTTTAATCGTTCATTATCCATTTGGCTAATGTCACGGAATGTGCACAAGGATATTTCTAATCCTCGCCCACTCATTTCATGACAAATGATCTGTGACAAATAGACAGAATTTAGAGGTCTATTATGGGTTGTGCTTATGAATAAAGCTGTCTTAACTGGGCTCCGACAATCCTCACCAGTCAAGTAAGCGAAATAAACCGAAAGAGGAATTCAACATTTGCGGTAATTTTGATGAACTTCCCGAGATAGTAATCAGTTTGACAATCACCTTCACACTATCCAAATCCATTTCATCACGCAGGATTAATGATCATTAGTATAACAGTTTTCAGCATCATCATTTTTGGGGGCCAACGTCAACATTAGTGAGCCAAGCCAACAATATGAGCGCAAGCAGAGTCTTCTCCAAACAACAGCGCAACATTCCAGCACGATTTATTACTCCAACAAAAGCGAAAAAAGTGGGCTCATTTCCCATAATCCTCTAAACAAACACCATATTTCTCTCCGTATGTAACCGGTGATCAAATGTCAAGCGTGCGCTGAGAAAATGAGGGGCCTTTGGAATGTTTGATTTCGTGTTTTTCCACTCCCTGGAGGGAGGATCATGGCAGAGATTGTTACATCTTCGGTTTACCGCCAGTTTCTGAACTCCCAACAGTGCTGAAGCATTTATGTACAACCACAACAGTAAATAATCAAGTCATTCCAGAAAGTACGGCTTGTGCGTTCTGATCAAACAAGGGGTCGAGGGTCCAGTCACGGTTAGGCCACATTTGCACATTGATATTTAACACCAACAAATGTGTTATCCTTAACCCTACTTGTTTTGACAATTGGAATTGTTTTCTGTGGATATTGTTTTTAGGGAAAAAAGCAAAAATGTGGAACACTTCAGCTCAAGCAGTCTATGGGGAAAACCTGTTAGTATATCACCGACACACAGCCGCAGACATTTCAATAAGAGGAAAAATGGCTGCCTGTGCGGAGGTTATCAAAGTCCTTTCATGTGCCTGTTAAATAATGAATACACGCTGATACTTAATCTGTCACCTCTCAAAGATCCATTATTCATAAGTACAAACACTGTCTGAGAGAAATACCCACCTGCAACGCTGGGATAAAACCAAGTGGTCGTCCTGAGTTTTCCCACATCTTCGGGGCACGTTTGCTAATTTTATAAGTCTCAAGTATGTGGATGGAAAAATATCATATTTTCCCTTCTTCAAAAAGCTCAGATATCTATATTACTCACAACGTTCTGCAAACAACATCTCAAACACAAAGAACTCAATGAGCTACACAGCCCTCACCTTTCACCATGGAAACTGAAATCTGCCGGCCGTGGGCTTGATAAATTCACTACAATATTTTATTTGCATAGCTGCGGGCATGCAGAACTCTGTGGCCAGCTGGTATTCTCTTTGTTCTTCAGATGGCCCCAGGGGCCGAAACGTGATTCTACCTGAGGGTTGATCTCCCAGGAGGAGTTTGACAGAGCTGACGGAGGAAACGGTGTCGGTCGAACAACTGAACCAGCAGGGCATGAGTTGAAGAAAGAGAGAGAAAGTCCAGAACCCGAGTTTATAGAGAAACTCTCTCGGCTCCTGCAAAGGGATTTGAATGTCTCGGTGCATAAACCGAACTAACTGCTGATTCATACCGACGGGGTTTGTAAATGTTTGTGCCTTTTTTGCAAAGTTTTGCAAGCTGGGATGGTTAGATTATAAAGTTTTCTGTAAATAAAATGGTATTTTGTGTATGTAAATATTTTATTTGCAGTAGTATCCTAACAATGAACAACACTTTTTGAAATATGTATTTCTGTTATTTTTTGTACTGTATTGTGGTTTGATGCCAGATTTCCCCCAAAATATTACATTTGGTTTATATATCTGTTTTTGTATAAGATTGCAAGTTTTGAATTCTTAAATCTACTAAATGTGTATTTTGTCCATGGTTTGGAACCCACTCAGTTATATTCTGAAATATCGGGTAGCGATCTTAACATTTTCATACAAAAGCCAAAATAACTGTTTGAGGACTTTAATGCCTGTATGTAGGTCCCTAGTGACAGACTGACTGGCATAGAAACATTTCCAAAAGATGTGAGGTTATCGAGCAAAAAAGGAATTGTTCAGGAAAACAGTCTTAAGTTCATCCTGGTTCAGTATATTGACTTCTATATACACATCACCAAGATATGAAGGTTAAATTTATTAAAGGGAAGTTTAAAAAAAAACAATGTGGTCCTCTTTTTCTCCCCTATATGTCACATCAAACCTGCATACTGTTTTTGCAGATCACAAAAGAAGATATTTTGAAGAATGATGGTAAACAAAAACGGACAGATGGTTTTAATTTTTAAAAAACTTCTACAAAATCTACTTTTGTGTTTTGCAGAAGAGGGAAAGTGATACAGGTTTGATCTAACATGAGGGGACGGAAATGAGGACAGATTTTTTTTGCATGAACTCTCCCTTTAACAATGGTTCCTAACCTACAATTAATAATATAACGGCAAGTCACCATAACATATCAATCAAAATATATATCAAATTATCAATGCCTATTTTTACAAAATACTGTAGCATTAAAAAAAAACTATCAAAACCTCCGTTTAATGCAGACTTTAACCGAGATGTAAAACGTTGCAGTGTTCATTACAAGTAAGCATCAAGAACTGATGCCTTACAATTTAAGATAATTCGTATATTAAAATTCATTCCATTCCATACTGTTTTTGCTAAATCTGCTTGATTTTTAAACCAAGTTAAAGAAGATTTAATGTTTAAAGACTATTTTTATCATTTCAATAAACACATAACCTTCTTCTCTGTTTACCAGTATGGGTTTGACATCTCAATGCCAGAGCGGTCTATAAAACATATTGATTGAACAGTGAAAACCTAAATGCCTCTCGCTAGTTTTGGCGCTCCTCGGCACTCCGCTCGAGTTAGACCGCTACCATGATGTTCCATTAACATGTATCGACCAAAGAATTAAAATATCACAACTCCAATCCGCAGGGCCCTGAGCAGACACAGTCGCCATAACAGTAAAACGCATAAATGCCGAATCAATAAGAAAAACGCTCATGCATAGCAATGTGACTTCACAGCTGATCTTTTTGACAGCGTTTCACAAAATGCTGCACGGCGCGTCTACATACGTGTCAGTCAGCGTGATTAATTTGTTTACTACAGCAAGGGTCATAACTGACACTCCTACTGTGGCACAGTGATTTTAATGTAAAGCTGGATATTATAGGCCTGCGGGCAGAGAAAACTTGCTGCTTTGACTTTACTTATGTCGGAGGCAGAATGTCAGATTTGGTTGTGCTGCAGGCTGAGACGTGGGCCGGCGTCAGACCGCTGACATAACAATCCGAGTTCCGGCAACACATGACAGGTGGCTCTCGCCACTGTGCTTCTGCATATATCACGGGAAAATACACACTGTCATCATCGCTGAGCGCCGTGGAGTATGCTTGCTCACAGTTTTTGGGCCTGCACGGGCTGTTCTGAGAAAATTCCTTTCAGAAGGCATTGCATCCAATTCAAAATAAATCGCATGAGACCTTTAATCTTGGTTTCCTATTTGTGCTAAGATTTCAAACCTAGAACCAGTTTTTCAAGCCCAATCTAACTCCCAAGAAAATCTAATTCTGCCAGCTGTAGAGGCCAAAGCTCTCACATATTCCAGATCATTTCCTCCATTAAAATATGTCATGCTTGTAATTTAATTATTTCTGTTGGGTTATGATTTTCAATTTGAACACAGCAATATCATCTATTATCTGTTTAAAACTGTGTCCTTACATTGTCTTCGGAAAACAAAAGACGATATATAAATGAAGTTTTTTGTTACCAACATTTTTCAAAACATCTCTACATTAGAAGGTACTTATATTTCATTCTACAACAAAATCTGTTTCGCGTTTAGGTACCAAAGTGTGCATATAAGTATCACAAGGATACATATTGGTAATACATTTTAGATATAATCAGATTTTATGTATATTTTTATATATTTTATTAACTTTTTGAAAAAGTACTGCTATTCAATGATAACAGGGTACATACTTATTTCGATTCATATTAAAAATCCTATAACAAGGATTGATAAAGTTGAGCGGTCAGGAAAAATTAATGGGAAAATTTCAATTTTTTTAATTATTTGCAATATTATGTTTTTAACAAAGGTGATGAAATAGGAATGAACGTTATGGATATAATCTTTAATATTTTTCTGTTAATCAGTGTATTATGTATGAAAGTCTACTTTAAAAATGCAGAAGCCACAAATTAAATATATGCATAAATTTATATATATATATATATATATATATATATATATATTTCAACTATAAATTGTTGCAACCCTAGAAGTGAACATTCTCAAAGAACCCGGATGGTTAATTTAAAGATAACATTAAGATAAACGGCTTATATTACCCACAATGCACAGAGAGAGGACATACTTGTAGTTCATTATAAATATAGGCAAAGTACATAATTTTTTCTGTTTCAAGAAGGTTTTCTTTTGCTTGGACAACTTCAAGAGCATTAAAGGGAGGGCCTCACTTAAATTCCTCCCGTTGATTTTTTTAAGTCAATGTTGACGTTGAAAATTCCTGTTAATTTTCGGCTATTGTTCTTCTCCACATCAAGAAAAAACACGCCCCTTACTGCTGATTGGCTGCACAATTGTTTTTAGACTCGGACTTCTAAAGGATTTTAAAAGAAAAATCACAGACCCTGCCTTTAACTTCATCTTACATTAATATTAGTTCAGCTGTGTTACTGGGTTCTGCTTTGATTGGCCAACTAAAAAAAAATGTGTCGAAAAATGCAAATTCAATATTTAAAATCCAATTATACTGTGTATAATAATATTTACAGTATTCTTAATAATCGTAATGCCTTTGTTTCCATATACCAGAGGTGAAAGAAAATAAAGGCCATTTTTGTCTAAACAGTAAAGCCTTGGGCTCTTGCCAGGCGGCTGTGTTTTTTGGGAACCTGTTGGTTATCTATAATTGCATTCTGGGATCTTCAACTCCTTTCGGATACTTTAAAAACTCATTATATATTTGTTTAGTGAGGCAAAATATTTCCAGCTATTAAAAATGTTTACAGAGCCAAGGAGGGTTTTAATGCAAACATTTTGTGCTTTAAGATGATGGTAGACAAGATTAACTGCATCTCTTGGGGGGGTAATGGTGACTGTATTTAGTCATTCAAAAGGGCAAATTATTGCTGAAACAACTGTTCATTTATCTCTGCACCCCCCCCATTGGGAAACAAATTCTGCATCATAGTAAGCATGGGCATGGATTAATGGAGGGAATAAAATAAGCAGAGAAAAAGGAAAACGGCAGCAACCTAGTGGTAAGCAGCCAGTAAGGTGGGATATAAATTAGGCCCTGTGACTCTAAGGCATTAATGAGTGTTTATGCTCGCCACATTTTCTCTGTGCGTGCGTGCATGCAGAAAGCTCTTCAATATGGTAGACATTTGCTGCTCTTAAAGAATGTTGTACCCTCTGAACACTTGGCAATAAAAACATATTAACATTATTTTAGAGGGAAAGAAGGCTCTCCGGTACATGACCAAAATCATTTTAGATTTAATGAGCTAGCAAAAAGTCGGGGAGACGTTTGCAAGCTGTAAGCACAAGCTGTTTTCACCGTGGAAGCCAAGAAGCAAGGCATCAGAGCTTAGAGCTGCCAAATAAGAGAGTGGAACAAAACCTTACTTTGCCCATTTAAAAGTAATAAAGATCTCAAAGTATTTTTTATGGGAGTAGTTCACCTAAAAACGAATGCATAAAGAATTGGCCCGTTTGTCGTAGAACAAAAGGTACTCTTCTGATTCTGGAACAGATCATTCATGAGATTTATGAACTGGATCAATTGATTCTGATGAATGAATGGATTTGAAATGTTTTGTTAACATTTATTCGCCTTTAACTTGCTTGTTCGAATGAACACATAAGAGATATTTGGAAGAATGCTTTAACCAGACAGTTCTTAAACACTGTTGACTCTCAAGGTAGGAACAATACTTTATGACTTTTAGTTCTGTTTATCACAAGAACTCTTTGGTTGCAAGCATTCTTACAAATATCTTTCTCTGTGTTCATCAGAACAAGGACCAGTATACAGCTTTTGTAACCGATTTAGCAATTCATGGCAGAATTTTCATTTTTGGTAAACTACAAAGTAAATATATTTCTTATTTTATTTCTTTGCCATTTATTTTGTAATCAGACATCACTTATTTTCTCTTGAATGTGCGAATGAGTAATAATTTACACTTTGGCTTGTTTATCACACAGCATGTTTTAAAGTTCAGTTCTACCAAGAACAATTTCGGTCATCATTTCTTCCCCATGTCATTCCAAATTTTCCAGAACACAAAAGCTGATATTTTGAAAAACGTTACCAAACACCGGCTCTCATTGACCTCTATTGTATGAACACAAACTGCTGAGACATTTCTCAAAATCCACTTTTAGGTTGTATCGAACAAACCATCAAGTTTATGACACAGCTTTTGGGTGAACCATTTCTCTAAGCGTTCCTACAAAGAAAACCTAACCTGTAAATTGAATCCAAAGGCCAAAGGAGTAGAATCCATGCAGCTGTGTGAAGTGATGAGGAAGATGTGAAAGGAGGAGGATGAACTTCTGATGAAAGTGTTAGTAATCATGCATCCTGTTTCGAAAAGAAGACAGACCGGGTCAAACGGCTCTGCTGCGTCTGGTTAATTACCTGTCTGAGAAGGCTGCTGTGCAGAGACTAAATCCACTAACCTCCTGTCTGTCATATTAAGAGGCTTTGTGAACCGCGGTCACCAGCAGACAGCCCTGAATGAACCGAAGCAGAAATCAAGTTACCTGCGGTCTTTGCCGGTTATAAAGTGCCCCCCGCCATTTTCCTTCCCGCTCTCTCTCTCTCCTCCGCACAAACGGTCCTTAAAATCATCATGGAATATTTCAATCGAACAAGTCTTGGCAGAGTTGATGGGAGACTCATGAGTAAGCTCGGCGCTGATGGGCATAATGAGAAATAAGGAAGGCTAAATTTGTAAATTCACACTCCGAGCGCCAGAGCACATACTGATCTTTGGTAAACAACATGCTGTGCGATTGTTCTTAACTTCACAGCGTTCCACTCAACTTGACAAATGCTAAGTGTACTCTCGCAGACAAAGAAATGAACCTCCAGTGCGTGCTAGGTCAACGCAGTTGGACTTCGCCACATGCTAAGCAACACTTAAAATGCAGTTATGAGCTTGTTTGCGGCCAAGTTCAGTTCTTGCCAAATGCCATTCGGGAGTGCAAAAACTGATTTGACACAGTAACGTTCGACCATCCTGGCTTCTCTCGGACAGACAGGAAATGGACGGACGGTGTATGGTTTGGACGAAGCGTTGACGTAATCCCTCTCCCAGACAAAATTCCCAATGAAACAGCCACAAGAAAGGAAATGGAGTGTAAAGGAACAGTAAAGCCACGGCACATGTTAAACACATTGTCTGACTTTTTCTGCGAGTCTGGTGCTTTCATTATTTTTGTACATGCTTTTTACATTTTTCATGTCTGTGCTGTGGAAATGTTTGCAATGACCTTCATTTCACGTGATTTAAAAAGATTAAAGTTTTCGGATAAGCTCGTACTGTGCACGCACACCGATTGTAATGTGTTTATCTGCCGCGCCGCATTTACAGTCGCAAATAAAGAGACTTAATTAAGATTTATCACACACCGCCGGTGTGACTCCTACTTTGATAGCTTAGACAAAATATGTCCCCAACTGCAAAAACAAGACCGATCCATCTAAACAACTCACAAATTTATTGTTTAACCAGCAAACACTTTGTTCTTCATCAATGAATTCAGTCAATAGAAGTTTGAGTAATGGCTCCCTTCTAATATGACTGGATCATTTCAGAGGCCGTGCGTTTGCCAGCATGGCTCATCCCGGCGCTGTGAATATTTAGCAGCACGCAGCATGACATTCAACACTAAGCAAATACGTTAAATTCAACATGGGGACGTATGACTAAAATACCCTCGGCCCTTATTACGAGGGTTCCCAAAAGCCGATATAAGCTCTCCACCACTCCTGAGCCGAGCTGTTAAGCCCATTCTGCTATTCAGATACTTCCGTCACCTCGTATATCTTCTGACATACACATGTTGGAATTTGTCATCTTCTTCTTTCATCCACTCGCTCCCAGATAAGAGCGAAGTGGGAGACGACATTTTTCTCAATTTTTACAGCTGGAGGGAGGCATGATTAAGTGGTGGGGATATATTCCAGAGAGCCGACTCTCTTTAAGAACCCAACCCTCCTACGTGTGTGTCCTCTGCCCCTGCTTCTGCTGCCAGGCCGGCTCTGGTTTCAGGCCCACGGCAGATCGGCCAGACACTACGCCACAACGTGATTTATTATAGCAAATTGAAAGATTCCAAAGAGGGAGTCAGTTTATGTTGGCAGGGCGAGACTTCTAGTTGGTTACAGTCTGCGCAGCGAGCCACTGGCCCAAATGCATCTCTCTTTCAAGCTAAGAGTGTGATATTACTATTAAAATAACAATAATTAATAGGAATATTTCGTAGCGATCCCTTAAGCGATATAGAGGGCCGGATTTCTTATGTTTGGCATGGAACTAAAACGACTAGAATGTCCCCAAAGGAGTGTTTCATAGCTGTTTTATTGCTAAGGAGTAACACAACTGAGTTCTCGGTTATGTCTCTGATGGTTCTCATAAAATTTTCCCGAAATCAAAAGACAGGTTTGTGACAGTAGGACTATACTGAATGGAGAATTTATGTAGAATGTGAAGATCTAATGAATTGAAATAATCAGAAAAATGTTGGAGTTAAATAGATTTTTCAAAATATATATAAAATACAACTTTAGTTTTGGAAAATCAAGTACCGTTTATGAAATAGATTAGCAAAGGTTTTTACATTGAAATGTTTGAGTTTAAAGGAGTATTATTCTCATCTAAAAAGCAGGAGCTTGAAATGCTTGAAATTGAAATGTCTCCATTTCAATGTCATTGATGTAGAGGATCAGCTGAGATATTAAAGAAATAACATTTGTAATTTTTCTCTCCTACGTGACAACTGAGTTTGTACTGTGGGCATATCTGAGCGCAGCAGTGATTATTATCTGGGCAGAACTCTCTGTGCTGGAGGAGACTGGCGATAAATCAGACTTCAGGCTGGCGCATGTTAAGGTCTTATTGCCAAATGTTTGCCAGCGCCTATAGGCTGAAGACCAGATCCCAGCGCTGTTTATTTTTATGCATTGTTTACACCCATACTGTGCGGAACTAATAATCACATTTTGAAAGATTTTAGGACCATTTGCTACCAAAGGACTCGGCCAAAACCTAATCCATAGCTTGAGCTACATGTGTTAAAATGCCTGCTTACAATATTAATCAAATGTTTCCGGCATTGTACGTTTAGTCGTGTGATACTCAGAGATGAGCTAAGGCCCGTAGAGCAGGAAGCTTTTTATTTAACAAAAGAAAAGTAATCTTGCTAATGACATTTGGGCGAATTTTGGCAGTGTCTCTTCACTTGATGGAATAAGTCGAGTCCCAGTGACATGATATACAGACGGACCTTTAAGCCTTGCACTTTTCAGGGAGAAAGCCCATTAGCCAGACTTTACAGACGGCATCATAAATTATGACACAGGGGCTCGACGCTCTCAATTTATAAACAGGTAATGTACACTCACACAAATGAGCCCTTGAGTCCGGCTCAGAAGGGAATCAACAGCCTCGGGAGACCAAAGTCAACGTCTTTGTAGTCACTGATCTGACTGGAAAAAAATGAGGAAAGCACGACTGATGAATATGATGCAAAGACGTAAAGTGTCTATACACGGAAAAAAAGGTCAGTTTGGAATGACCCAATTCAATCATTTAGATTGGTTACACACAATTTAACATATTTTTTTCTTGATTTAAAAAACTTTCCAATTAAATTTTGTTGAAATAATATGAAACCAAATGTATTCCTTGTTTTACTAATTTAATAAATTAAATTAAAATTGGAACTCACAAAATTACGTTTTAAACTAAATGAAGAATTTAAATTATGAATCAAGTGTTTTGACTGGAATTCTATTGTAAAACAAGTTCAAATTATTTCACATTTTTAAATAATAAAATACTTTCTGAAATAATATTTTTAAAATGTTTTTTTTTTTAAATAATACAGAATATAAAATGTTTTCTTTAAATGATATTGCACAATATTTACACGGTATCAAGTGTAACTTCTGCACCTTGTAAACTCTTGTCAAAAAAAAACTTGTCAATTCTTTTTTGCCATGACACAAAACAAGCAGAAAACTACATAAACAAACCCAACTCCTTAATAACTTGCTTAAAACATTCAACGAATCAATTGTATTCAGACATTTGCATTTTCAGGGAAGAAAACAAAATGCTTTATTTTCCTCCCTAAAATCTTTGACTTCAATTTGTAAATATTGACTTTTTCATGCTCTGTTTGTTTAAATGGAAGAAAGATTTCCAAAAAAACAACTTAATGGTATAATAAAGTAAAAGAGAAATACCATTCATAGAAATCAATGAAGTCTCTGTGCCGTGTGATGGGATAGCTTGTGGATGAATTGCATCCGTTGGCAGGTCTGGCTTTGGGTCTCAGACAGATCTGAAATTTCCCTGACTGCAAACTCATTACATATTCACTGGCAATTTACAAACATTGTGATTACCAGGCCACTGTCAAAATAGGGAACAGAGTATTAGAACATAACATGGAAAAATGGGGAGTATTCTCAGGCGAAACTAAAGCTCTCGATTACAGCCAAACAAGGGAAAATTTCCTGAAAGATTCGCAAGCACTTTCATCACCGAAAGAGGATGCATCCCTTTCAGCGATCTGCTGATAGGGTTATTCAGCACGAGAAAAGTAAATAGCTATTAGGCACAGCCAAACCATGACGTGTGTGAGAATTAAAGCTAAAAGAAATAAATGCGCCACATTACGAGGTGTTGTAAGAATGTTTTAGCGCAGCAAAAAACTAAGAGGAAGGAACACAAACAACGACCGGTTTCATTATGCCATCCCGTTCCTAAACGCTTTTTAAAAACCGAATTCATTAGCGTTCATGAAGTGATGAAAGATAATAGGTATATTCATCACATCTTTTCCAGAAAGTTCTTCAGGCCCAGGGGGAACTTTCATTTCCTTGTCGCACAGCATACAATAGCTGCGCTTGTTTAACGCTGCTGGATTTCGTTGCCTGGAATCTGGAAGACCACAAACTGGGCCTTGTGATTTGGATATCGGAGCCCGCCGTTAGGTCACTGTATACGTTTAGAAGCCGGCTGTTGGGGGACACGAGCTGCAAGTTCTTCCCTGCCATGTTTACAAGAGAAGGGGCATGCATTAAAATGAGAGGTTGTTATGAAGTTATCTGATCGACTGGATACAAGCCAACTGTGGGCTCTGGTGTGTTCTGCACATACCAGCCTTGAAACATTTCAGCTTAAATGGTCTTGAATGTTGAGAAAACACTATGAAAACAAATCCTGCATCTTAAAAGTGACACTTCTGAGAGGTGCAAGTCAGAACAGTATATATTTTAATGAAATAAAAAACTAAAATAAAGGGATAGTTCAACTAAAAATAATTGAAATATTCATTCTTGGATTGTTCCAAACCCACAGTGGATTTTTGACCCTGCCTCTGAAAACTAGGCCAAGTCGGAAAAAACAAGCAGTGAATTTTTAATTTATTTTTTCATTTTAACCATCTTGGACATGGTCTTACTCAGTCAATATTAAATATATCAATGTTGTATTCTCATAGAATTTTCCTCATATGGTGAGGATGGATTTTATGTGTAAAAGGAAATCCTCAAAGTGAGGACACAAAGAAAGTGGTAAATTGCAAAGATAACATTAGGCGTAGAAGTGCTACAAAGAGTAACCCAAATCAAGAAAAAACACGTAAGAGGAGTCAAGTTAGTGTTTTTTAATATAATCATTTGGAGGTAAGTTTGATACCAGCAAGCATTGTTATATAAATGTCTTTATTTGGTTAAACACAAAGAAAGATATTTGAAAGAATGTCATGCAATTGGGGCATCAGTGACTACTATTGTATAAAAAATATATTGATTTGTTGTTCAAAAGAAGGTATTTACAAGTATTTAGTAGTTCTTATAAAGTAATTCTTATTCTCAAAAATTCTTCCAATTTTCTTTATTTTCAACTATCCTTTTAACTTTGATTTAATGCACGTGTGTATTTTATCATACCACACAGTGTCTCCTCATCATTTGTTTCCTTATTTGATCTAGTAGAACTATAGAACAATAGAAAAATATTATCTTCTTGGGTTCGAGTTTTGACAGTTTCCATTCTTTTTCTTGACACATTTCTTGACCTCATTATGATCAAAACTATTTCTTCCTTTTCTGTGCACTGAGTTGGATAATGACTTACATCAAAATAATTTGGTTTTCTGGCTTTTATTAAACACGCTCCGAATGTGATTGCGCAGCAAATTACAGTTCACCACCACATATTTATCCCCATGAAGAAATTAACACTCGTATACTTTATGAGTTTAATTCACGTGCGAAGATTCGGTTCCTTGTTAAATCCATCAGCGCTCCCAAACGATGCCAGCGCAGGTATGGGTTAGCAGGAAGTGTTCAGCTACAGTAAATGTAATGAGGGATACAAATCACATCACCGTTTAAACAATCCTACGAGGTCTCCAGTCAACCTTTTGAGTGCCGATGATGGTCCACGGCTAATGCTTCACACGTTTATGAGAACACCACTCCCTCAACTCAGCACGACTGTGGGAGTTGCAATAGTGTTTAACAGCCAGAATAAATAATGGTCAGTGCTCTGTGTTCCTTAATGTTGATATATCTCTGTAACAGGACAGGTGCTGCCGCTTTGGGTTCTTCAGATCGCGCAATTAATCTAACTCGGCGTGTCATGAACTCGGACGAAACCTGCAACCCAGAAGACATGAATAATACAGAACATTAAATCTTACTTTAATGACTCCAAACCTTGAGGAGAACTGAGACAAAAGGCCATAAATTGAGACGCTAATACATGCGAGTCTACAAGAACAAAGGTTCCAAAAATTATATGTTTATCGACGTTATCGCAGGGCAATATTGACCATATGTGACTGGTTTGCACGAGTACGTTTCAATTAATCATAGCCGGGTGGCACACACCGCTGCTCGGCCCAGTGCCACCCCGGGAAGAACTATCTCCTCTTCCTTGACCCAACGGTAAATAATTAGAGCAGAAACCGAGCCCCCTCATTAATATCGCTTACATTAGCATCATTCATTGGCCTAGTTACTCTGGCAGCCAGAGGTGTGTACGCATGAGAGACGGGCGATGGAAAGATTCACATCTGGCCCGGCGAGTTTCTATCTCGGTTGCTGTCAATTTGAGGGTGAGCTACATTTGGCAGCGCTGTTGTCTGGCCGAAGCAGAACTGATTCGCCTTTTCATCAAGAGCGTCGAGTGGGACCTGCAGGATGAGAGGTCTTTTCTGCCTCATTGATGCCATATGGAATAATGAAAAAGTTACTCGACACCTACCAGGTTTGGTGGCTCTTTGACACCCGTGATTAAGCCAAACTACCCCTCTCATTCCACTCTGACTCATCAGTGCTAAATACGGATAATGATGACGGATGATCCCAATTACAGGGGTTGTAAATATAGGGGTGCTCACAAAAATCCCTGTACTGTTTCTTAAACAAATATTCAATACTTTAGGATATTTATTAAGTGCATGCCCATCAGGGTATGAAATGAACGAGCAGAAGCTGGGTTGGAGGATAAACACGCAAGGTGGCCCTGGTTTCACAATGCCATATGTAGTCATTAACAGTCTATGTGGCAATGTTGGATGAGAACAGCCGGGCTCCCAAGCACGACTCTGATGAGAGAACAGAGCCCCCCACCATTAGCATCACCAGCCCCGAGCCTCTCTTCTCAACCGGGGCTGTCTCAGATTCACTGGAGTGTAGCATGTACTGGTACTGGCCATCTGGGTCAGCCCTCCAGACTCAACGCAATGATAAAGCCAGTCTTCAGTATGACAAATGGCCGACTGGGCCCGAGTCGCACATCCTGCCTCTCAGATTCACAAGCTAGGCGTTAGTGAGATGGTGGATGTCTTTCCTGTTGTAATAATCTGTGCTCTCTGATCTGGTTTATTACATGGTCCTTTAATATATATGATTCATGACATTCAGCCGTCAGGCATTTATATTGATGGGTTTGACAGATGCTACTGCTTTTATACTGTATTTTGAGAATATTTATTCCTGAGGCATTTAATCTGGCGTATAACATACAATTTTGTTTGTCATATTGTATGAAATGCAATTCTAAAATAAGGATACGAATACGTTATTACGTTTCATCCGCCAAAAAGAAAAATGAGAAATTACTGGCTGATTTATAACGTTACATGTTATATACTGTATTTACATTACATGAATTTAAATGGGTTAAAATGACTTTACTCTTAAATTGATATGAAATATATTTATTGTAAAGAAAGAAAGAAATGACAAGGCGGTGAGTAAATGATGACAAATTCACATTTAAGGGTAAACTATTCCTTTTAAGATTAAAAAGCGATTTATTTCCACACTCCAACATTTTTTATTTTGTGTATGAAATACAATTCTACACTAAGATCTAATAAAGAGTTTTTACTTTTTATCTGACAAAAGAAAATAAGGAATAACAGGCAATTTTTAAAAATATTTACTAAAAACATACTCTTATAACATAATATGTATGCAATTTGAACGAATTATAAATGTGTTAAATTACTTTATTTTTAAATTGATATTAAATATATGTATTGAAAATAAGCATATGGATGGAAATATGGAAAATGTTTACAGGAACAGGACAGGTCAATTTGTCCAAATGGCCTCTATAAACCATACACTTTCTTTAAAAGAAAGAAAGAAAGAAAGAAAGAAAGAAAGAAAGAAAAAATGAAAGAAAGAAAGAAAGAAATAAACAAAGAGAGAAAGAAAGAAAGAACAAGAGGGTTAGTAAATTATGAAAAATTTAATGAACTATCCCTTTAAAGATTTAGAACAATTCATTTCTACACTCAGGAAAGTTGTTTCTGTGTTTTCAAGAATAAACCGTGAACTCAGCCATTGGGTAAAATGAACCCAGAAAGTGTCCATATTTGACACAACCACGGGTTGAACAACCCAACATATTTTGGGCTAAAACAACAGCATCCTTTAATTTATAACCCAACGGTTGGATTTCCTTATACATACATGTATTACATATACAGACGTTTCCAAAAGCCAGTACAAAGCTTGTCAAGGCTAAACTAAGGAAACATGTTAAAAGCAGCCTGGCCTCTGACTTCCCACTGTGACCTCTAAAAAGTCATTCTTTAACTAAAAGCATTATTGTACGGCCATTCGGGACTGGAGCAGTCAGAGACGCATAACTAGGGGCAGTTATCTGGTGCACCACACAGCAGAGTCTGCTTCTCTGGTGTTCTTCTAATTTGTCTCAAACTGGGAGAAGTGCTGATAAAATAAGTCAGGCGGTGATTGAATGAACGTTTGGCCACACACCTCCGAGCTCCCTGTGCTTAACAAACATGTTTGTTTTTCCGCCTAGAAGAAACTCTGAGTTCTGAGTCCTTTCATGCCTATTAACAAAAACAACAAAAGCTTCATCGTCGGACCACCGTGAAGATTCAAACAGACCTTCGACGGTCACCCGCAGTCCACCTATCCCACCGATCGAACCTCAGCGAGTTCAAATACTCCCTTACCTAAACCTAATAACCCCATAATTTTCAAAAAGGCCCACTCAGGAAACCACACACGGGTAAATGATGTTCCAATTACTGCATGTTCTTACCAAAAGCTAGGTCAAATAAAGTTGGCGCGGTGTATACAAACAGTACCGCTGTTACCTGTCTCTGCGAGGATTTCTTAATATAAGCACAAAATAATGAGACGCAGTCGCTGGAACTCTGCGATGTTGAGAATGTGATATTTTTACATTTCTTTATTTTTGTTTGTTTTATTCTCTCCAGCAGAGCAGACGTCTGCTTTGAGCTTTCATCAGCATAATCCTGACTGATACCAGCTCTACCCACAGCGTCGCCGGGCCAATAACAAACTAATAATGCATTAGACATTCATTTGTGGATGCATATTGTGACACATAATTCAATTAACAGCTAAGAGCCCGAATTGTAATTTTGCATTTTGTCAAACCATCACCGGAACCAGCAGATGTTGGGAATGTATCACCAAGACTAACAAGCCAAACACAACTTCAATGACAGACAAAAAACGCTTGTGTAGTTTTGGGAGTGCGTTCTCTGATATCCAATTTGTGCTCAAAAGGCTTCTGTCTCTGATGGTCGTGATTGGTTTGAAGTCCCATAGTCTCACTTGTCATCTGCGACTAATGAAGTTAAATTGATAAGAAATTGATCAGGCCTGCCGTAACCAGCCGGTTGTGATTCTAATCCATAAACTATCAATTATGTTATCCTCTTGTCATTTTCAGGCCCGCACACATCCCCAGCCATTGATTGGCTGAATATGACTGTATCCAAACTGCAGACACACAACATCCCCAAATCCCAGCTCTGAATTTGACTGATGTTCCAGATGAGCGGGAAACCATCAAAAGATTAAAGAATTGATCTCGCGATATACGAGAGACTAGATTTGTGTCTTTGTGTCAGAACGTGCTTAAGATGAAACTGTATTGGTTTTATGGTTCATTATAGGGGCGTGCGTATCGTATTTTGCTCTAAAGGAAGAGGCGGATTATGTTTTGTGCCACGGGAGGAAATTAGTTACTGATCTCTCGACGCACTGGCTCGATCGCGGTTCACTCTTTTTCGAGAAACTTTGCAGCCGGAAAGAAAAATGTTAAACAGAACTGAACCATTTGAATAACTCATGACAGCACACGGATGGATCTGAACCCTTAAGAGTGTTTTATCTCAGCATGGGCTCCATCCCATCTTCTATTAAGCTTGAGTGCTTGAAATCACTGCTCTAGTTGTGACATCTAGTGTTATCCATGCCTTTAATGCAATGTCTGCTCAACATCAGAGAGCAGTAGCTGGTGGAATCAAGTGCATGGGATGCATAAGTTTTTTGCATAATTTGACCCAAAAAAGTAGAACAAAAACACTTTTGCAATAACTGTTCAACCTGAAATGAAAAACAAAGAAAAAAACATCTAGTGTGCTGAAAGTGTATAACCATGCATGTGTGAGTGAGTGAGAGAGAGAGAGAGAGAGAGAGAGAGAGAGAGAGAGAGAGAGAGAGAGATTGCCATCAACTGAATTCATTACTGCAATCCCTCCCATAGGTTCCAAGGGGAAACATCGTTCGTGCATTTGAAAGAAAGAATCAAATGTAACAAATCATGCTAAAGGAATCGGAAGTGTAACATCTTAAGTGTGACAAGTGACGGGTGGCAAGAGTTCAATGAGCTTTGATCCTTTTGGGAAGGGAGCGCGGAACTCTGCAGCGCATCAGCCGAACTGAAGCAGCCGAACTCGGGCACATCATGTTGCGCAGACGCTCCAGAACCTCCCCGACACAACGATGCTGCTTGGACCGTCCGGACCGAAGGATCGACGGGCTGACCCCCATCAGTCGGGTGGACTGTTAGGGCTGTTGGATCCCTTTTTCCTTTAATTGGGAATTCTTTGATTTGGAAGGATAGGCTGGAAGAGTTTATCAGCGCCTGGATGGGACGGAGCTTTATTATAAGGTGAGGATTGTGCTTTCATAATGTCTAAAATGCATTCTTCAGATTTCTTTTTGCACACAAATAAAATACATTTATTATGATTGTTGATGAACTTTTATGCACAATTGGGCATGGTACGAATAAGCCCCTTATATATAAGTTTACAAAATGGACGGAAATATGAAACACAATTTGGGATATATAAAAAATGTGCATTATATTTTACATATGTGCATTTACATAGGAACCTTGCTGTATGTTCTTACTCTTAAACATATTGGTCAATCATTAATAAACAATCTCTCTCTCTCTCTCTCTCTCTCTCTCTCTCTCTCTCTCTCTCTCTCTCTCTCTCTCTCTCTCTCTCTCTCTCCCTCTCTCTTTGTTAAATATAACATATAATATATAAAAAACATAAGTTGAATATTTAAATGATCACATTCTAAAAGCCAGCAAGCTATGAGATGTGTACATTTTCCCACTGCTGGAATTCTACTGTATAGACTAAACCAAACATTGATGCTTTATCATTTAAAATGTTTTATACACATTAATGTATCATTACAATAATGATAATTAATATTAGAATCATAGAGACTGTGTAAATGTCTGTCAAAAATGAATCAGTGAAAAGTAATGCAGCATTCATGCCATCATGTTGGCATGGTCTACATCTCATTGATGATTATGTAACTTACAATAACATGCTTTAGTCTTTGAAAGGCCAAATGATCATTTAACAATGTGCAACGATGCAATCTAAAGACGTGTGTTAAAAAAAACCTAAAAGCTATGATCTTTATATGGAATAGAGGAGTGTTCAGATTCTGTAGGATCTTTCCGAACTGGCAGATTTAATAGATCCGTTCTTACTGTCCCCTGGTTGAGAAGCATTATTACTGAGAGAACCGTGTGCCGGAGCATTGGAGAACAGACCTGTCCATCATCATGGCATTTGACAGACTAAACACCTCGGTGCCCTTTACAAGTCTCCGAGATGCTGATGTCGCCAGTCATCATTCTCTCCTCTCAGAGAACAAGATGACTGGCGGTGTTGAGATCCTGTGTTATTACAGCCTGATCTTTTAGGTGCTCCCTTTTGCTCTTTTGTAAAACAAAAATTTAACCGATTAGGTTTAACATTGTGTTTAATTTACAAATTTAGCTCAAAAGCGGTAAAAAAACAATTTGCCACACTGTTTCATGTTTTCGTAATGTGACGATTGGGAAGAACTGCGAACACCTGTGTCCTCAAACACACACACATGGACACACACAGGTTTATTTTGGTATCTAAAGGCTTGCCAAAGACTTTGATTGTTTTTATACTGACCGCTGGCCTGTTCCCACAATGTAGATGGATCTCAGGTTTTCAGACCACACGCACACATGTTAGTTTTCATACATTTTGGACTTTCCATTGACATCATGACTTTAACACTCACCATTTGTTTTTGCAGTTTTATGCTTTCAAATAAGCATCCTTTTTTTTGACTCTCACTGTGGAAAACACGCACCTACACCTAATAAACACAAAAGCATGTTCTTTTTGCTGTAAAAGATCAGCGAAAAATACAGCAGACACTAAGAGACCTGTCAGTGAACTTATCTATATTTTATTTTCTGTTAAAACAGGTAAGTGGATCAAAATGCAACATCTGAGGGAGACTGGGCCTTTCAGGGAGCGTCCAGATGAGCTGCGAGAGGAGTTCTTCATCACTGAACCCTCCATACTTCCGGCGCTGGCCCACACACTTTGAAAGCGTCCCTCCCTGAACTCAAGAGTGACAATGTGATGAGCTTTGATATTATTTTCAGCCCAAGCATGGACAGAGGGATGAAAAGGAGTCGTACGAGTTAATGAGACTATTGCTCTTGTGTTGGGGAGCTTAGGATAGGCAATTACTGAAGGATTACTCGCCGACTTCCGCACAGCAGACTCTCCACAAAGCAACCCTGAAGAGAGCTCCGGCGTAGTGGATTTTATTTGTTTTCCTTCCCTTTTTTTTAAACCAGCTGCCGTGCTGTCATCCAAAGTTCTACAAAATGGAGGTACAGATCCGAATATGGAATAAAGACTTTCCGACATTGTTCAGTCCGTGGATACCGATACTGCTGGGTCTTCACTTGCATTTCTCACGGGCCACGAGCTGTCCGGAGGAGTGCCGGTGCGACAGGACCTTTGTTTACTGTAACGAGAGGAGTCTTACGTCCGTGCCTCTGGGGCTTGGAGAGGGTTACAAGACTCTCTACCTCCATAACAATCAAATCAACAATGCTGGATTTCCCCTGGAAATGCACAATGTTGCCTCGGTGGAGACGGTGTATCTCTATGGCAACCAGCTTGACGAATTCCCCATTAATCTGCCCAAAAACGTGCGGGTGCTCCACCTGCAGGAGAATAACATTCAGACGGTGTCCCGGGCTGCCCTCGCGCAGCTGCTTCGCCTGGAGGAGCTTTATTTGGATGACAACTCGATCTCCACGGTGGGTGTGGAGGAGGGGGCCTTCAGGGAGGCCGTCAGCCTCAAAACCCTTTTCCTTACCAAGAACCACCTGAGCAGCGTACCTGTCGGGCTCCCCGAGGAACTCCGAGAGCTGCGGCTGGATGAGAACCGCATAGCGTTTATAGCCGAGGACGCCTTCGAAAACGTGACGGGCCTGGAGGTTCTCCTCCTCGACGGGAACCTGCTCACAGATGAGGGCATTGCCCCAGGGGCCTTTCAGACCTTGGGGAATCTTAAAACACTGTCCATGGCACGTAACTCACTCACGTTTCCTCCCCCTGATCTACCCACGGAGTTTTTAGTCAAGCTAAACTTGCAGGATAATCAAATGAATGAGATTCCTTTGACGGCCTTTCGCGGCCTGCACCGCTTGGAGAAACTGGATATTTCTAACAACCAGCTGCAGTCTCTCACACAGGGCGTCTTTGACGGCCTCGGCGGCCTGAGACAGCTCACTGTTCGAAACAACCTTTGGCTCTGTGACTGCAGCATTAAATGGGTCATACTGTGGTTAAAGTCCCTGCCAGCCGCCCTCAACGTCCGCGGGTTCATGTGCCAGAAACCAGAGAGGGTACGTGGCATGGTAATCAGAGAGCTGACCCTGGAGCTCATCCAGTGTCCTAAAAGCACAGCCACAGTCCCACGATTCACACAACAGCCCACGCCGCTCTCTTCCTCCACCGCTGAGTCAGCCACTCGAACGGCCTTCGCGCCCCCTCACTCCCCGAGCACACCCACCCCTCCACCTTTTGCACTCTCCCTGCCCACGGCGGGCAGCGATACAAACACAGACGTGCCCGACAGCCCGGGCCAGGAATCACTGCGGGTTTCTTTCGTCGTGCTGAATGCGTCGTGCATTCAGGTAAGCTGGGTATCCACGTTTACGGTCACGGCTTACAAGGTTACCTGGGTCAAGCTGGGTCACAGTTTGATCGCCGGCCCCACGCAGGAGACGATGGTGGTGGGCGAACGTGAAGGAATCTTGCTGCACAACCTGGCACCCAAATCCTCCTACCGCATTTGCGTGGACCCGCTAGACGCGTTCAACAGTTTCCATCCGGGAGACGATACCATTTGCTCGGAGGTGACCACGAAATCTGCTTCGTTTAATCCGGACGAGAACGCCACCGGGCCTGAGCAGGCCACCCAACAGGACCCCAGCTCACCTTTCCTTCTGGCAGGCCTGATCGGTGGGGCAGTGCTTGTGGTCCTGGTGGTAATGTTGAGCATATTTTGCTGGCACATGCACAAAAAGGGAAGGTCAGACTCGTCCAAATGGAAATATAGCAGAGGCAGAAGAAAAGACGATTATTGCGAAGCAGGGACGAAGAAAGATAACTCCATTCTGGAGATGACAGAGACTAGCTTTCAGATAGTTTCTTTAAATAACGAACAGCTTCTTAAGGGGGACTTCCATATTAAACCCATATACACACCTAACGGCAGTGTCGGATTCAAAGACTCCCAAAGCAGAAACAATAGCACATCGTACTGTAAGAACAGCGTTCCAGAGTCTGAACCGTGCCATAAATGATGCTTTTCAACAGATGACGTCCTTTATATTTCGATCAGGCTTGAACACACTGTATAGGATATATTTCAAAGACTGTACCATATGTAATTTATATTCTGACCAATGATATCGCCTTCCTTTTGTATACTTAGTAAAACACAAAATGATTTGTAAAGGATTACTTTCTCATGTCGTGTTACTATAGCAAAGAAACCTTTTTAGAGCTCACCGATTTAGAGAAAACAATGAGAAGTGCCATGTGTTTTAAACATTTAAGCGGTACAGAACAAGAGTGTGAATGTGTGAGGGCTTTACAGAGACAAATGAAAGAGGGAGCAGTGTGGTGTTGTTTTATATTTGCCAGCTTAAAACACATGGTGGCGCCTGTTCCCATTGCCAGTTTTAATATGAAGCCTCTCTCTTCTCTTTCATCCAAAACCTTGCCATTTTACTTTACTTCATACAGACAAATCCTGTTCGGCAAAGGTCTACAAAGATATAAGGCAGAGTTTCAGAGACATGAATTATACTTATGGCTCCTTATACGCTGCAACAGTAATGCTCCGATGAGCTAAATATCTCCCATACACGATAACAGGCCACATTCATCCTTTGCATTGTTACATATAAAAATACATTTCCAAACAAACCATCATCCGCACTGTTTTTCTAAATTGTTTGTATACTGCTTAGTTTAGTTACAAAGAACCCATTTCTTACAAAATGTCAAGTCAGGCTACTTGTTACAGGTCCACTTTATTCACTGAATTATAGGGCTTTGCTTTTTGTTTAGAAACATTTCAATCCATTGCACTGCCGAGAGAGATTAACTCACAGACAGAGCGGAGTCCAGAAGTCTGAGACCATTAACAAAAATGTAAAATTACACATATTATGTTCATGGACATGAAACAAAAAAGTGTAATTATTGTACATTTTCAGGATTTAAATGACCGTATTTTGGGTGGGTATGCATCCTGTTGCTTTTAAGGGCTAGTTCAACCAAAAACAAGCACTGAACAATATTTATTAAGTATGACTTCTGCAGAAAACTAGAGAAGATATTTTGTAGTGTGTTGGTAACCAAACATCTGGTACGCACTGGTTTACAATAAAGGAGAATAGGTAAAACCACTGTTCAATTAACAAAATCTGATGTTATCCTGTTATGACCTGAAAATCAGTCTTTTTGAAGAAAATGTTAACTTAAAGAAAAAAAGGATCCTATTTTTAAAGGAATGATTTTTAGAATTTCAGTATGGTCTCATATGTTTGGCCCAAATTTTGTGTCTTTACATTGAAAATTAATAGAAAAATGTATGATCAGTTTATAATTTTCAAATAATATTTTTTCTTTATTGCTGTGAAAAACATGTTTCTATTATCCCCTATTGCACATTTCTAAACTTTTGGAAAAAACGAGAACTGTAGAGACAGACAAATGCTCTTTTTTAATCTGAAATACTGGAAGGATTTGTACATACATTTTATTGTTCACCACACACACACGCACGCACGCACGCACGCACGCACGCACGCACACACACACACACACACACACACACACACACTTATCAGTTTGCATTGCTTTTATCATGCTGTAGGTCTTTCACATTGCTGTTGGGTGACTCTCAAGTTTGATATTTTTTTAATTAAGACACTGGACTGCAATGACCACAATACATCTTATGACAAAATGAAATGGTCTCTTACATTTATCCGCAGTTGAATATTTAATTCCTCACTGCTTCTCCCATTATTACATAAGCCTATATTCAGTGCTATGAGCCAACTCCTATCATGCCGCATGTTCCTTACAGCTATTCTGAACACTTGAGGAATTAACATGATGACTGTTGGTAGGCGAAAATGTACACCATTTTATTTATCTCCTATCCTAATCTCGCCTGCAGGACAGCCTCCGGCAGCAACTGGAGATTACGGCGTTGTAATGGCTTTGAAATAAGATCTCAGAGCTGTGAGCAAGTGTCAACGAGCCATAACAAAGCAATAAACAAAACTCGAGAGTTAATACCACTGCTGACCAGTTTTACGAGCGTTCTCCGCTTGATCTGGCCCGTTTTACACATACCACCCATATAATGCTAGACATGCATCTGTCTCTTTATCTAATGATGTGTATGTGGGAAGAGATTCACAGAAAACAGTCCCATAATGACTGGCTCATTGATCAAAAGTGTGATAGATCACTAATGTTCTCAAACATTATGTTTCCTTTGATAAATAACAAACGCTGACACAGGGCTTAATAATTCAGGATTCTGCATAATGAACTATCAAATCTGAAAAGACTTTCTTTTTATTCTCTCTCTTCTATGTTATTGAACGATCTTTTCTTTCTTTCCTGTGTCATCGTATTCTCTCTATTCAGAATTATTCTATTCTATTCTATTCTTTCTTTCGTTCTTTCTTTCTTTCTTTCTTTCTTTCTTTCTTTCTTTCTTTCTTTCTTTCTTTCTTTCTTTCTTTCTTTCTTTCTTTCTTTCTTTCTTTCTTTTTTCTTTTTCATTGTCTCTCTTCTATGTTATTGTACTATTTCTTTCTTTCTTACCTGCGTCATCATATTCTCTCTATTCAGAATTATTTTATTCTATTATTTCTTTTCTTCCTTCTTTCGTTCTTTCTTTCTTTTTTCTTTTTTCTTTTTCATTGTCTCTCTTCTGTGTTATTGTACTATTTCTTTCTTTCTTTCCTGCATCATCTTATTCTCTCTATTCTCTCTATTCAGAATTATTCTATTCAATTCAATTCAATTCAATTCTATTCTATTCTATTCTATTCTTCCTTCCTTCCTTCCTTCCTTCCTTCCTTCCTTCCTTCCTTCCTTCCTTCCTTCCTTCCTTCCTTCCTTCCTCCCTCCCTCCCTCCCTCCCTCCCTTCCTTCCTTCCTTCCTTCCTTCCTCCCTCCCTTCCTTTCTTCCTTCCTTCCTTCCTTCCTTTCTTTTTTATTGTGTGTTATGTTACTATTTTTCCAATTCCCCTGTCCTTTATTTTTTCTTTCCTATATTCTTTCTTTCCTGCGTTCTTCTATTCTTTCTTTCTTTCTTTCTTTCTTTTTTCTTTTTCATTGTCTCTCTTCTGTGTTATTGTACTATTTCTTTCTTTCTTTCCTGCATCATCTTATTCTCTCTATTCTCTCTATTCAGAATTATTCTATTCTATTCAATTCTATTCTATTATTCCTTCCTTCCTTCCTTCCTTCCTTCCTTCCTTCCTTCCTTCCTTCCTTTCTTTCTTTCTTTCTTTTTTTCTTTCTTTCTTTCTTTCTTTCTTTCTTTCTTTCTTTCTTTCTTTCTTTCTTTCTTCCTTCCTTCCTCCCTCCCTCCCTCCCTCCCTTCCTTTCTTCCTTCCTTCCTTCCTTCCTTCCTTCCTTCCTTCCTTCCTTTCTTTTTTATTGTGTGTTATGTTACTATTTTTCCAATTCCCCTGTCCTTTATGTTTTCTTTCCTATATTCTTTCTTCCCTGCGTTCTTCTATTCTTTCTTTCTTTCTTCTTTTCTGCCTTCTTTCCTACTTCCTTTTCTTCCTTAAAGTATGTACAGTTTCATTATATAGGAATAGTGGGTTATTGTTTGATGGATTGCATCATTAGTTTGGCTTCACCGTGTCTGAGTAGTCCAATTTTGTGGCTAATAATTTACATGCATAAATAACACAATAAACCCGCACCCGTAGCTTCTCGGCATGACCTTTCGCTCTCATCAGGCAGCGTGTGTGCGAGACAGTAATTAGCCATTAAATCTGTACATCTGGGCCCCTCCAGCTGTGTGGTCAACACTAAATGAGCTAGAGAGTAAAGCATTATTCTCTTACCTCCCTCTGTCCCATCACTGAGACCAAGGGAAAGGCCAGCAGCATCTGACTAGTTTATGAGTGTGGCCACTGGGTTCAGATCAACACCCATTTGTAATCATAAACAAATATCAGAGGGAATCGTGTGACTGCACGCTTCATTAAAATCAATTCACAAGGCAATTTCATTATGATTGCCGGTGTCCAGACACACATCTCGGAAAGTTACTGTCTTGATGCTTTTCTGGTTCTCCGCAGTGTGCTGAGGGGACGCACGTCTTGTGGACCTTCATAAATAGTCAATTAAAGTTTGGATGGTCACACTCAGAGGTCATATAGCAATTATCTAATCCCGATCGGCTCTATACGCAGCTAGACGCCGTGATGCCAGACGGACGTGTGCGGCTGCCTGGGATATTAATGTCGGCACGCTGGAGGGTTCCGGCGGACCTGAAATCTGTGTCATAATGGGCCTTGCTGCAGCCTGAGGTGAGAGAAACAGTAGGTTGTGCAGCACTGAATTGAATAAACACAGCGTAATACAAGCCGATAGAAGAAACCAAGTCAGCTGAAAAACATTCCCCCTCTCCTACCCTTTTGTACAAAGCCGTTCGGCATCAAAAGACCAGGAGGAATCACACTGTATCCCATAATGTTATTTATTCGCTTCACAAGTCACCACATCTTTAATCAGTGTTGTTCTTTTATAGATGCAGAGGTTTGTGGGTCTGCGGTTTAATTCGCATACAAAACCAAGGCTTAAAGGGACAGTTCGGACATAAATGATTTGTTTTCATCATTTGATGACACGACTGTCATTTCAAAACTTCATGACTTTCATGTTTATGCAAAACACAAGATAACTTTTGAAGAATGTTGCAGTCAGAGAACATTTGCACCTTTTGGCTTCTTATATGTGGACACAAAAGAGAAATCATTTCACAAAATATCTTTTTTGTTTGAAAGTATGAGTCACACAGGTTAGACATGAGCGATTGTAATAACGGATAAATGTTCAATAGCAAGTTGTGTTTTTATTGATAATAATGCTTCTTTTGACAACATTACAGTCCTCAATAGATCATGTTCACTGGGTGTCGCTTTTAATATACTTCTGAAGGTTTGAATGGTGTTATAAATTGGTAACACTTTACAAAAAGGTAGTATTTTGTCGCATAAAGTAAATGTGTTGAGCTAACATAAATGAAAAAAAAAAAATATTGTATATATATATTTTTTAAGCATTTTAATTCTTGTTAATTATTCATGTTAGTTGCTAAATGTTCATGGTTAAAGCCATAGTTCCTTCAAAATAAAAAAAAAAGAATATAATCACCGTTTTGTCATTTAAACCTTTATGAAATAAATTTTTCCTGGTGTCTGGCAACTATTCGCTTCAATTAGTGTCTAAAAGAAGTAAACAGGTAACAGGTTTTTCTTCAAAATATCTTCTTTTGTTTTTCCAAAAAAGCAAATAATATGAATACATAATTTTATTTTAATAATTTAATAGTACATTTCGAAATGAACATAAGAGTAATAAATGCTATTGTAAATAGTCACATCATTAACAATGTTAACTAATCCAAGCTTATTTTAAAGTTACAGATAAGTCAAACAAAACTGAGAGGAAATCCTTCCAAAATGTGTAAGCTATATGGTAGCAGTGACTGAGAGCAAATTACAATACAGTTTATACATTTTTAAGGAAGTTAAAATAGTAAAACTAAAAAAACAACAACACATCATAACCACATAAACAACCCACAGGGGTTTTACGGGTTTTCAAATACATTTTAACAGTGAGATACAGAAGTACTTAGTAGTGTTTTTCAAAACAGTTTTAATTTCCCTTCCATCTTTTGCTAGAATCAAAACAATTTCTCATTTAACAGGGGGTTTGTTATGAATTCTGCTTTCGTTTGAATTCGTAAAATTTGCATTTCCAATTATTCCGAGGATTAAGCTTTCGCTAAAGAGCCAATATAAACCGAATAAACTTGACTTTCATTTGTGACATAATCATAGCTAAAACCCAGTCAAGTGTAAATTCAAATAACGATTTTGCGGCATTATCAACGTGAAAGAAAACTGATGATTTAGCAATCATAACCTAAAGGAATATTTTATAAAAAGGAAAATTCTGTCATAATATACTTAACCTCAAGTTGTTCCAAATCTGTTTGAATTTCTTTGATGCGTTCAGCACAAAAACAGATATTGGGAAGAATGTGAGATTTCTGGGGTCATCATTGAATACCATTCTTAAAGTTGACTTTGGCTAACACAAAGAACATTTTTGGAAGGGTAATGAAACATATCTGGGAAAAAATTGCAACTATTCTACTGTGGTGGTCAACGATGTCCCTGAAATCTCAGTTGCAGACATTCTTTCAAATACATTTCATTGTTAAACAAAGCAAAGACATTTTTGACATCTTAAAATGGAGTAAATTTTATTTTTGGGTTTAGAATTCTTAAAATATTGTGATTAAATCAAAAAGATGATCAGCTTAGGCAACATTCTCCAGCCTCTAACACCGAACAGCTCCAAAAATGGCACCTCATAGTGATGACCAAACTATGCAATAGAGGTGCATGTGCAGTAATGCCCGCGGCGGGTCGTCAACTGGATCTTTCTTTAATGCATGCTGCACAATCCGGTCTTTTCATAAAACAGCGCTGCATGATGGATCTGTAAGAAAAAAGACACACTTCTGATTGATTTGAAATTTACCCGACACATTATTGCAGGGGATGTTGATGGGGATCTTCTAAATTGCTGCGGTTTCCCCTTATGACCAGCTAACTCAAACATACATAACTTGGTGATGCGTGTTTAATAGCTCATATGTGAACTCATGCACGTAGGAAGATTCTGGCATCTCACTTTTATTGGCACCAGTGGGAGAGAGAGACTCCATGTCCCCGTGCAATTATCAATAATTACACTTCCCTCTAACTGCCTTTCTGAGGCAAATATTAGACGCAAAAATCTTTCAGACAATTTATGTTACACATTCTTGCCTGAACACAATAATCAAGCAATGAAGTTGATGAAGTGTATTGTATCTTCGAAAAAGAACTGTAGGCAGTTTGAGAAACGAAGCGATAGGATGTGTTCACACATTGGCCTGGAGCTCACACATCATTATCTTTTCTTTCCATTCCTCGAAGGAAGAAATCCATCGTAATTTAATACCGTATATTCAGTACAACATCCCAATAAATTAAATTTTTTTAACATTTTGAGTCTATAAATGTGCACTTTGTGGGGAGCAATACCAAAAGAAATACACACAATGACACAAATTTCACTGAAATATGTTTTTTAAAACACACAATCAAAAAATAAGTCATGGGGTCTGATGGCACAACTTAATTTAAAGGCAGCGTCTATAATTTTTCAAATACGATTTACAAAACTGAATGTGTCCACCAACAATCATGCAGCCAATCAGCATTAAGGGACGTGTCTTTTCGTGAGGAGGATAGAAACATTAGCAGAGAGCGACAGATGATGTATGCGAGGGGTGGAGCTATCAAAAAAGGGGCTGTGCCCTTCTGGTGTAGGGGCATGTTTGTTTTGATGATTTTAAATGTCAACATTGACTATCAGAAGTCGTAGACCCTTCCTTAAATGCATCGCTTCATTAAGTCAAAAATCCTTTTTTGGTTGAATTAGAAATTTGAAGTGTCAAAATCTATATACAAAGAGTTGTTCTGACCTACGAATGTTGATTGTGACTTAATTTTGCGTGAAATTTTAATAACAAAATATTTAATTTCTGTGTTAGTTTGTTTACAACAATATTTAAGATGCTCTCAGAGCAAATGGCTAGACAACTTTATAAGTTCCAATCAACCTTTGCATGAAAAAATTGGAAATGCACAAATAAAGTTAAATGAATTAATTAGTATAAAAAGTAGTTGAAAAAAATTTAATTTCAATAAATCATAAACAAGATTTTTTTTAAGTTTGTGTTAATTAAAAAATACATTTTGTTTAGGAGTAAAACGTTATATGTGTGACTTAAAATAGTAAGTTGGATACACTTAAAACTATTTATGTAAACTCTTTTTTTGGGGGGTTACACAATATTTTTAGAGTGTTTTCTCTCTTCCTCACTTTCTCTGAACAGGAAAATTGGATACGGATTAGTTTTCCTTTGACTCCACTGATCTATAATGACGACCCACCTCCAATTCTGCAATTTATCAGCGCTTGTGGTTAATGAGAAATCCACAAGGCAACGTTTAAAAGGTAATTTGAATGAAATCCGTGCCAAATGGAGATATTGAGAACCTCCAAGCCCACTCTCTCAGAGAGCGACACACCCCTGACCTCAGAATCTCTTTCCTCTCTGCCCACTGGCCTCCATCAATCTTCAGAAGCACAGCAGAGCAAAACTGTTCATATATCATCTTCATTACGCTTACTCCAATGTAATCATAGTTACCCTTAGGGTTGCAAATATTCAACTTCTCAGAACTCATGTACCGAATGAGGAGTTTCATTAACATCTTTTGTCAAATATGAGACTCTCAGGAATACAAGAGCTAATGCGTGTATTGTGTTGTGGTGTGGGTAAAAGCTATACATCAAGTTTGATTATCTTGCTACAGTCTGTAACTTGTTGCTGAGTTTTGTGCATGATTATTTCCAAGTATGCAAAGTACACAATATATTAGAAAGGGTAATGAGAGCAGATAAGTCATTGCTTTATATTTATCTATTGTATTATAATGAGTAATGAATGATCTCTTGTGCCGGGAAAGACTGTGTTTTGATTACACTGACGTCTCTTTTCCAGGAGTATAATGCAAGTTGTTTATTGAATTTGTGAATTGTCAAGCTCAGTTGTGTAAGACAAGATCTTTGACCAATCTAACCTCATAAACTGGTATAATAAACGTTGAGTGCCCTTTGTCGTACATGATGCGTGCTTGACAAAGCAACAATAAGACTTTTATCCCTTGACACATGTTTTATATGTAGAAACCATAACTATTGTCGAATCATAGCCATGACTTTTGTTATTTGTGTTAGGCTCCAATAGTCAAGACATATAGTTCCTGATAGAAATAACAGAATTTATTCGATGTTGAATTCCTCTAAAATCCCTTGGGCTATTTTCAACCCAACATTGGGCCAAAGAGAGACAAACTCCACCGTTGGGTCGTAAATAAACCATTGCCACAAAAACCAAAATCAGGGTTCTTTGTTGCACTGTCGTGTCAAATATAACCTGCTATTGGTCTTACCCTACCCGATAATTCTGAGATAATTAGCATCAAATTTGATTCACTATTATTTTAAATATTTAACATGGCCTTCCCCAGACAATATGATACTGTATATTTTATTATTTTTACGGAATTTACTTTACATCATGTAGAATGATTTTATGTAGATTACAGTTAATCACAAAAAAAATTTGCTGGGTTTTTATAGGCAGGGAGATCTATCATCCCATAACAACCTTTTCCCATTGAATTAAAGCAAGAGTTCAGAGCAAAATGTAAATTCTGTCATGATTTCCTAACACTCTTGTTATTTCAAACATGCATGACTTTCTTTTATTCTTAAGAAGAGAAAATATTTTGAAAGAAACTATTGCAACACCCACTGACCTCTAATGTATTGACTGATGGGTGCAGTCGCTGGGCTATTGCCAACATTCTTCAAAATATCTTCTTTTCTGTCCTGAAGAAGAATAGAAAGTCAAACAGATTTGAAATAAACCAGGTGAGGAAATGATGACAGAATATTTATTTTACAGTAAAATATGCTAACGGTGTATAAATATCAAACTGCACCTTTATGTTCCCTACATCATTTTAAACTGCACAGACAGACTCTACAACCTATTTCCTTTGGAAAGTCATACAGAACACGCTCAGCAGACTATACTGGAGCTGTAATATACACCGTTTCAAGTGGATTCAAGGATAGTCAACCACAACCATACTGAATTTCCAAAGCTGGGGATTAATCTAAATAATGGGAATTGATTGAAACTCAGCACCCCCAAACTGCTTAGGAAGAATTAAACTTGCAGGAAATGTGACTGAAATGTAAAGTGAGTGGCAGAGGCAGACTGGGGGAAAATAATGGTAAGAGAGAGAGAGAAAGTAGGCGAGAGAGAGCGAATAATAGTCTCTGCTGTGCAATCAAAGCTCATGATTAGCTGATCACAGTCCACAACTGATGCACTTCACCCAGTTTCAGAACCAGTAACAATCAGCCTGTAATCACTTGGGCTTATAGTACTAAAACTCAAACAAATACCCATAAAAACATTGGTTAAATTAATGGACTGAGATTTGTGCCGGGACACTAAACTGAAATTGTAGTTTTCCAACTTCTCAGCATTTAAAGTAGGTTAATGCAGTCTATGTTACCGTGACTAGGTACACTTAAAGAAGATAATCATCTATATAAAATACATAATATAAAACTAGTCTTTTATTTAACTTTATGGCATGTACAGTTTGTAATAAAAGATAAAGTCTGCAGTTGTGTTTATGTTCTCTATTATCTTTATTTATACATATTTCCCGGTGAATAAATTTGTGAATTAATCTTCGGATTTATGTCCATATGGCATTATTTGTGATATTTTTATACGTGTTGGCATGTGATGTCCCTGCTAGGGCATGTAGTCGCTTTAAGCAACTTAGAAACCACAGGTTTTCATACACAAAGTAAAAAAGTAAAAAAAAACACCAGTTTATAAATCTTATGTTTTTATCATTGAACAAAACCTGAACAAGGTAAGATGTTTTGAAAATCACAGATCTTAATTTAACCGAAAAAAAACTGTTTATAAGACCGAATTTTAATGTATCTCCTGAATAATAGAATTTATACTTCTTAACTACCCCTTAAAAGTGTAGATCTACAAAACTGGTCAAAAGTTTGGGACACTTGAGTGTAATGTTTGATGATAACGATCTCAACAAAATATAGTTTGATAACATGTTTTTTTAAGTTGTAGCATAACTCCCAGAGTTTCCTGTTTTAATTCATAAATTTATGAGTATATTATAAAGATTAAATGTAGTACAATTTGTTTGCATACGAGAGTAAATGTCCCAAAACTTTTGAACGGTATTGTAATGCTATTACCTATTTATGGTCAAAGTATCTAGAACAGATATTTTTCCAGTAAATAAAAAAATAACAACCAGCTTATTAAGATACGTGAAAAGCATGTTTGATTATTGCTTAAGCTTACTTGACTAAAATCTGAGCAAGTGCAGACATTGAAAATTGCGATATAACGTTTGTTCACCCTTTGCAACCTGTGAGAGATTTGCTATTTTTATATCGAAACCATGTCTGCATATATCTCACATGTACTTCTGCTCTTACTTCAAGCAGGTTTTAATGTAAAACACTTTCCTGTTTCTATATGCAGTTCTGGGTAACAAAAAAAAGAGTTTTAATACTAAGCTGACCTTTCAAGAATTTCCCCAGAAAATATTTGATGTTATGAGCGACGGAAATGAACGACGGAAATATCACAGCGGGCGGCTTCTGTGTGCTTTTGGTTTAAATGAAAGGTTTGAGAAATGTTTGTGTAATCTTCCCAATCGGATTATCGCTTACAGGGCCCGCAGGAAGAGAACAGCAGCTACATTTGAGCTCAGCTGCATAATTTTCAAATGCATAGGCAGCCTGTCAGACAGCTGAACAACCGTCATGTTTTACAGTAGTGCCTCTTCATCATCCCTGCAAACTCAGAGTGCAATTTTTACAAAAAAATATAAATGGTTTCATTATACAAAATAAATGATATTTTCTTGTAGACTGTAAGCCCTGGGATTTTTCATTTTAAACTTCCATTGGCCAGACATTCGGGACAATCAAATGATGAGATTTTACCAGCCCTGTTACAGATGGAGTTTTCCATTCTAGATAGTGTCATCAACTTTTCTCTTTTGCATTGTAAAATGAGGCATTAAAGTGACAGAAAAGCCAAATATAAAAAATCTGGTATAATCTATTCGACCTCATGTGGTACACAACCCACAAATGGCTCTTTTGTGGAAGTTGTTTTTCGGAGTTTTTGCCTTTTATTCGACAGGAAAGTGTTGAGGCGACAGGAAATCATTTGGTCAGAGATACAGGACAAGTACCCGGCAAACTAACCACAGTATAGGAATAGAACCCGATGTGTCTGCAAGTGCACATCCCTGTAGGTCGTCGCACTGACCACAAGGCTGTTGGCACCAACAGAAGAAGATATTTTGAGGAACGTCATGTGGGTTTTATGTTATGTATGGGTTTTCATATTCAGTTTTTGTGTTGTTGTTATTCTAACTGTTATTTCTACCATTGTCAAGTCACAGGGCATTGAGATGCATTTATTTTTTGGTGTAGCCAGTGAACATGATGGCATCGCAGGTAAAAACCAGTGCAAATGGCCGAGCTGGGCCAGAAGAAAAAAATGATCTTCGCTTAACCTTGCAATGGAAGTCAGATGTGTCTAATATTCTTTAAAAATAATGTGTTTTTATTCAAGAAAGTCAAACAAGTTTAGAATGACATGAAGGTAAATAAAGGGTAAAGAAATTTTTATTTTTGGTAAAAAGAAACAAAACTGTAGGTCTGCAGTGTGGCAGCATAAGTATTTGTTGACATGGTTTGGAAAAAATTGGTGTCTTAGATTTTGTATTTGTGCATCAAACATTTCAGTTCGTTTATCATAAAGTATATCAGGCATTATGAATTATATGTGGTTAGACTGCAAATAGAGTTCGCAGTGAATTACTCCGAAACACCTAATGGAGGTTTCTTTCCACAGGAACGCCTCTCGTGTCGGGAGACATTATGCAGTAAATTGGTGGTGTTGTGTGTGCGGTAGCATCCGTTCCTCTGGGATTTGTTGCGGTGGGAGGTGAAGTTTGTTGTGTGTCCCCGGAGCTTTGTTAAATCATTATACAAACTAATGCCTTGCTATTAACCTCTGTTCCATTATCAGCTATGTGCCCTTAAAATTATGCCTGTGAAACTATTTAAAGAGCTCATTTTCTATAAATGCATTTGAATGGGTTGAATAGCTTGAATCCAGACACATACGTTTTGTTTAAATTAACTATATATTGTTAAAAAGGTCATTGGCTCAATCTGAATACGATTGTAGAATAAAACTATAAGTCTGTTGATTATACATTCAATGTTTATTTATTTTTTTATAAAAACGCTCCAAATCCATCCAAAAATGTTAAACAACAGAAAACAAAACAAGAGGACATGCAAAATATGATACCAGGAACTCCTTCTATAAATGAATATAAATTAAATAAATGCAAATGTCTCCTCTGCTTTCATTATACCAGGTGTAGGCCATCACTGGCTCATTCAAGTGTTATTGATTTTGATTGGATGTCAATGAACAAATTATGATTGGTCGAAAGGACATATCACATTTAGGCTAAAAACAAGTTTGGGATTCATATCAGTTTGGGAAGAAATTGACTCTTGCAGTAGATTTTAAACAAGAAAAAAAAATTGATTTGGAATCAAACATTGATTGGAGCAGAGAATATGTTCAGTAAACAGAAAAATGTCATGAAAAAGTCATTTTTTATTTGATTTGTATGGCGTTTTGGAAAAGAGCTCATTTAAACATTGAAAAACCTTACCAGACGAAAAAACCTTACCAACCTTACTAGCCAAACCTCAATGGTACAATCTAAAATATATCATAAAATGATTAAACCCGGATGAAATAGTGTTACACATTTTTTAATGCTGAATCCACTTCATTTAAAAAACAATTGACGTTGTTAAGAAAAAAACAGCTTTTTTATTTATTAATATCGTTAATACGGTGTCAAATAAAATTGTATTTAACGTCAAGGTCTTGAAAATGAGGGCTTATCATGCAGCACGTCCATGACTTCTGGGTCTCCAAGCACCACTTTAAAAGAATTGTTGGCTGACACAACGCTGCAGGATAAAAGGCATTTAAGGCTTTATTTTATGTGGAACGTTCTGCGTGTACGACACTTTTTGGCTGCTCGTCTTATCTCGCCTTTGTGCAGCTGTGTTTGATTTTCAGAGGAATGATTGCTGTGTATAGAACAGGCAAGTGTCTGAACAAAACAGATAGGATGAATCATTTGCTGGTGACAGTGATGAGCCTGTTAAACCAGAAGGCTGAAATACAAAGAACTTTTTCTGACCCGCACCCATGCACGTTTATACTATTGTGAACGCTTAAGTGAAGAATCAGTGTTCATGTGTCTTGTGTGTGTCATGTCTCATCTTCTCACTTCCTCTTCATTCTGATTTCTGCGTCTACTATGGGAGGTAAAACTGTTTTGCAAGGGATGGTTCACCCAAAAAGTTCACATTCTGTCATCATTTCCTTCCCTCAATGCAAATTGAAGTATGGAACTATAGCAGTTCTCATTGACTTACATTGGCTTTGTGTCCATACAAAAAAAGTGAATGGCTTGTTGTTCCTTTAACCACATTCTTCAGAATATCTTCTTTTATGTTCTGTAGGAAAAAAAGCTGTGCAGGAGTACAATAACAGCAATGATGAACCATATTTTATATTTTAACTCAAAAATTGATGTCTTTTGAAAAAGAATCTGTCAAATGCATAAAAGGCAACAATGACTACATTTAATTTAATACCCAGATGTTATTTGAATATAGCACAAGCGTGTTTTCTCCACACCATCTATACAAAATAAACAAAACAATCCAGCTAAATATACAGAAATCATGTGGGTAAAATGAATCAACATCCCCCACAAAGTACACAACCAAACAATGAGGGACGGACCCCTGGAGATCACACTAGAAATGAAACACGGCGGACTCAATCCGTGATGTCAATAAATGCAACTGTGAAGAAAGGAAAGACTGGGGATTATACCACAGTAAGAATGAGGTCACACTTTTCCCTACCTAATTTCTTTTTTATCTCATAATGTAAATAAAACATGTGTCACTGGTATTTCATAAACCCCACATCCTTAAGCATAATGCATGTGGGATTAAAGTGTACATTGCAAAGATCCAACAGCTCCTTTCAAGATACGGCTTACATCTCTTAAGAGTTTTATATTTAGCCGATTGCTTATGACAACCAACATCCGCCGTTGCTATCCGACATGTACGGCATATTAAAATTTCATGATAGCGAATGCCAGACCCAGACCTTTAAAATCACATAAAAGTAGAAGTAATGTATTCAGGCCCTTAAAATTCAAAACATGAGCTGTTGCTGCTTCTTTTTCCCCCTACAAAAAACATGTTGCGCTTTTAATTACATGTGCGTAGTTGAAAACACTTTCTTTTTTATTAGCATATTAGTATTTTTAAGAGCGGTATTGGATTTCACAAATGGACATTTGTTGCGGACATTCAGGAAATGAAGTACAATATCTCTTTTTCGTCCAAGCTGCTGGCATAATTATACATCCATGCTGCAAAATTGACTTTTGCCTTCAGAACTCTTGGTCTTGTGAACTGTCATCTTTCAGTTAATTTCCCTGGAGTCTACCCCTTACAAATTGTATGTCACTCTTTACAGAATTGAATGTAATGATGCTTAGAGGTATCTTCAAGCAAGCTGTCGGACGATAGCTGCATGTGTCTTTAAGGGCTCATATTGAAAATCACTTTTTTATAGTAACCGTGAAGCAGAAGTGCTTTTATAATCCAGACATAATAATAAAGATTTTCTACCTGTAAATTGATAGTAAAGCACCAAGCTTTTTTTAAAGTACCATGACAACATCAAGTGCCATGGTTGGGATGCGTATTTTAATATAGAAGCAAGACCGAAGACGAGAATAAAAAAGCCTCCATTCACTATTTCAGAAGTGAATATCAAGAGACTAGGAAGCCATGTATGCTATTTGGGATTCTGAAAGCTAGAAAAGTATCTGACAAGTCGATGATTCAAAAATGTAAAATGCACAAAGCATGGCAAGCTCACTTCAGACATCAGAGATGGTCTCTGCGTTTAGTTGCCATGCAAGAAGATATTCAGACATGGAAGCGTTCATGTACTCACATAACAGCTGTTCGGTGCGTACTCTCCCTGTCATGCTTTTAGTTGTATGGGAAATCATATTATATGAGCGAATCGTCCATCTAGTCAATGAAGAGATCTCGGTTCATTACGTACCTTTTAAACCTTAAAACAAAATCTCATTCCCTCACCCACTTCTACCTCACCTCAGACTTCCAATTAATTTCCCAGCACAACACATAACGAAAAATAAAAATAGTTTTTTATCAAACAATGCGTACTTTCTACATTTAATCACATTGGCTTTTGAGTGACCTGTATGGCCCTGCACCCCTCTCGGAGGATGCGGCAAGCATATTTGGAGAACCACTATATTAGTTTATCAAACTGTTCATCTTACTTTTCTCTCTCTCTCTTTTTCTCTCTTTATATGCCCAATGTATGTTCTCAAAACTTTCAATTAATTAGTTGAATCACATTAAAAAGCCAGCCCTGATTTTAGTAACGCATGAAAGTACATTCAGTCCAATTAGACTGGAGACGACAAACCATATGCTGCAATCCATTGATTTTCCATAAAGCTGACTTATATAACAGAAGATTCTGTTTTCGTTATTGCCATTTCATTTTCCATGACATTTTTGCAGCACACCATGCATCATGTCATCCTTTGTCTTCATTGTCATAGGCTTTAACAGTTAACCAAACAAATACCTCATTTACTCAGTTATCAATAGCGAGCTTCAGCCAGGTAAACGTCATTACGGCTCTCATTTGCTTTGACACCGTCAGAAAAATGCAAGAGCACCCGAGGTTCTTAATTTTTGCGTGAAAGAACAGGTGATTGATTCTGCGCCTCGGACCACTCCGAGGAGTCAAATGACTGCTTTATGTTACAGCTGCACAATAATTCACTCAGATATTGAAATATGCCATCCATCAAAGAGCTCCCTAATTTCCCTCTGGAAATAATGAGTCCTCTCATTATTTAATGTAACTTGCCAGACCGGGGGCTTTTCTGGAGACACGCGTGTTTATTAGATTCCTGTACTGCATTGATTGGTGCTAGAGGGATCTTCACTCACTTCTGAGTTGAATGAGAATGCAAAGCTCATGCCACCGCTGGTGTCTATGGCAAACGGCGTCGTGAAGATTCATAGCTCGGCACTGTGAGCATGGCAAGTACACAAATCTTGTAAATTAAAGCATTGTTATGGCATGGCCCAATTCTGCTCTCTGAGGCATGATGCCCTTTTCCGCAAAGAGACGGAAAGGGCACGCAGCTAAAAACAAACTTTAGACTCACGTTTAAAAAGGCAAGAGGAAATGTTTATTTACATCCTGGAGAACCAAATTTAAGAATTAGAATATCATAATGCAAACAGGTGACATGCAGTTTGAAGGACTGAAGGTCCTGGAACTGTATGAAGACATGTCAATGTGGAAAATCTTTTCAGCAAAAGCCACATTCCATAATCCTGGAAACATCGCTCTCTTTCTTATAAAAGCATGGGTATTAACAGCAAATTTATGCAAAATGGGACAGCCAGATGACTTTCCAATCAACTGAGTGCATTTCCTGTTGCTATATCGTACACATTTGGCATTGAAGTGAGGGTGGAATATTTGGTTTGGACACAGACAGAAAAAGGGTGATATGAATATGGCTTTTTACTGTTATAATAAACCGGCTTGTGTTAATTTTTCATCCACTACAGGCTGGCCTATGTCCAGACACAGTTTTCATTTTTGAATAATTTTTGCCAGAAAATGAAATTGAGTTTCTCAGTTTAAAGATATACAAAGTAGTAAAGTTGTGTGTTTAAAAACAGGTCTAGGTTGGCTGCTTGCTATGTCAGTTTTATTTTTTGATTGTGATGGAATTTCCAACAATTTTAAGAAGTGGATTATCTGTATAAATTTATATGGTTTGGTATGATTTGCGTAAGCTCTTGTAAAATCGTTATCTAGAAAAATCTTTAAGAATTCCCATATGATCAGGTTGAAGTTTTATCTTTTGTTAAAAATATATCCCTGTAATAACATGATGCTTTGTTTAGCTTTATAGTGTAACATAGTATTAAAGGTTTACGTCATAGAATACATGTCCATATTGACTCAAAATTACCCAAAAACTGATCTGTTTATGTTCTGTAGTCTTCTTTAGTGTATTTTTCTGAAAAAAGACAGCAGGTTAAATTCGATTTTTGCACATTACACAGATGTCAACATTCATGGGAAGTCTATAAAAGTCTAAAAGATGACATAACATATTTGACATGACATATAAAATGACATTTATATTTTACTGCCTAATAAATCTGCTTTTGCAAGTGGTTGATTAAAGATTTTACTATCACAATAATAACATTTCAATGTGTAAAGTCAGTATAACATTTTTATACGGTTGCCTTTTTACAATGATAGATGCAATGAATAAATTATTGTTTTAACGTTTATTTCCTTCAAAAGAAAAAAATAAATAGACATTTCTACATGTGTCATGCATAATGCACAGTATTCTTGCATTATTGTTTCCAATATGTTTGGATCCTCACAATATACATATTGTACAAAGTGAATTGTTTTTAAAAAGCTTTTCAAATCCCTTTTGTTGAAACCCTCAATACATTGTCAAATCCTCTTCTCCAGTATTGCAACCATCTGGCGACAAAAGTACGGTGAATAATTTGACAGCTGCGTGGGTACTGAAAGCTGCTAACATTTTAAAGCCAAGTGTCTACAAATGATCAATTTGCAATTGTCAGGTAAAAGTTTTAGCAGTTTGATCCCCAGACGCATTTTGACACACCAGAGGATAAGCGAGAGCCTGGAGATAAATGTCTCCTTTAAAGGCTGAGAATCTACTCATAAAAGATACATTCCCGGTCCCTTGCAGGTGTCGCCTTTTCCTTTTAGAGCCTGTCAATGTTTTTATGTCTCTGTATGTGCCTGAATGGGGGTGACAAATGGAGGTTGATGCCAGGTCACTCTTGGGGCCCGAGTGAGGCTACTGAAGCAGGGCAACCGGTATCCGAGCACTCAGTTACAGTAATGCTGGGATGCAGACGGCTGCGCAAGGTCGTGGGATATTTATATAGATGTAATTGCCCAGCACTGATGCAGAGCCGAGAAGAGTTTGTTCCTTACACAAGGACCTTTCCCAGCATGTCTCTCTCCGGAGACCAACAAGGTCTCTGTGCACTACAAAGTGTGGCGTGTTTTATCAGATGTTTGCAACATCTTGGGGTCACGCGCTTGTCGTATTGTTAAGAAAAAATCAAGCATAAATAATACCAATATATTAAACATGCTGCATAGATGTTGGCTTACGGAACTTGTGACATGGGCATACAATAGTATTACGAATTGCTGAACCTAAAACTGGTTCTGATCAGAGGAACAATATACAGTATATGCAGACAGATTAAAAAGCAACGGGACACATGCAAGGAGAAAAAGATCTCCAATGCCTAGCCATCCATCCAAACAATCCTTATAAAAAGACGATCTGTCAACCCGGTCCATCCGCAGCATCCAAGCCACCCCCGACCGATATACGCGGTGTGAATCTGGCACGCTCCCTGGGCTTCTATGAGACGAGTATCAGCTTCAATTTGTAAAACGTCCCTCAGCACACCCTTGCATCTGTCTCAATCAATGAGGGCAATTGCCAAAGGCTCCAGACAGGCCGTCTGCCGCCGCTTGTCCCTGACAGTCCCAACACCAGCTGAGGTTACACTGTCTGCTGAAAGCTCCAGTCAGCACTCTGTCATGTTCCGAAAATCATTATTTAGGCCTGCGGGGTCACGCCATTTCCTCACAGTACAATTAAGTGTAACACATGTGTATGAGAGAGAACAGAGGAGACAAGGGCTGGGTCAGCAATGACTTTGAAATATAATTTGTTTGTGTTTGTTATGCTCACACAACGTAAATAAAGCAGAATTATTTCATGCATTTTGATTTTTCTATAAATGATTTGTTGTTGGTCACTGTTGAAACATGAGCACATTTTTTGACATTTATCCATTTTGGACGAAAGGTCAGATTGGTTTGATTCAGCACAGTTGATGCTTTTTGGAGTGTCTTCAGATCATGCGGAGATAACACAGATCTTCAGGTTTAGCACGAACTTGTGGAGTCAATGCCAGCTTGAGATCTGCTGTCAATATTGGGAAAAGAAGGACATCCATCCATGCAATCTCCCCGCCTGCTTATCTTGACATGAGAGAGCTGAAGTCGACATTTAAGAAGAACCATTTGAGTCCAAATTGTTCCATAAAGGCTATTAAAAATCACAAGAACCTTTTTGATTTGCAAAAGGTTCCTCAGGATGGTTAAACGGTTCTTTGTGGACCCAAAAAAATGTTTCTGTAGCGTAACTGTAAAGAACTTTGTAAGCACCTCATTTTAAGAGTAAACAGAACATCTTGGATAGATTCCCAGTCCATTGTTGACTCTTAAAATCAAGGTGCTTATATGTTCTTCGCAGCGATCCCATAGAAAACCATTTATGTTTTCAACAAAAACTATTTAGTCAAAGGTTTTTGCAAGAATTATCTCTTCCTTACCTTTTTATAATCTGTAGAACTTTTTTCCACTCCAAAGAAGCTTTTGTGCAAAAGAAAGGTTCTTTGGATGTTAACCCTGATATCACACATACAGTACATCTGCCAGACATCTATTGTATGTCTCCATTTTTATCTGCAAGACCTCTTGGAGATAACGTTGGCCGATCTGCAGAGCATCTCAGAGACCTTTGCTATCAGACGTCAGATAGACCTCTAGAAGATATCTTTAAGATGTTAAGGATTTAGGATGGATGTACAACAGCTCTTTCTAAGAAGTTTAACAGATGATCAGATGATTTTACATAGCAGGTGTTGTCCAGATTTCCAGATCAGGAAAAGGCTATTGTGAAGCACCGGGGCCAAAACTGAATGCTGACAATGACTTTGAAATGAAAATATTTCTCAGTTTCAGTGTAAAATGTATTTATTAAAAGGGATTGAGCCAACTTTGAAATCAGACTGGACCATTAGAAAGCCTCTGCAAAATAGTTAATATATAAAGAAACCCTTATGTGTTCATTTATCAGTATTGCTGGTTAGAGCCCAAGAAAGCAATCTGGCTGTTGGCATGTTTCGATGAAAACGTCCAGAATATAATTACAAATCATTCTTATCATTGAAGTTAAAGAATGATCATTGCTTGTTTCACTGCATGGCATTCGTAAACAAGCTAGTGCAGGCAAGCTAATATACACTTATTGGCATTGCATTGCATTACATTAGCATTGTTTTTTTGTTTTGAGATCATTTATGCTGTAAAATATATGATAAAATCCCTGCAGCGTATAGCCTTTAAAGGCTTCCTGATTTAATTCAAAATGAAATGAAAAACATTTTGTTGAGAGTTTATTGTGAAAACAGATCATTAAATACAAAAACAACAGTCTCTGTGTAGCATCATGAAAAATTACATTGTACAATAATATAAACGAAATGTTTTTACTTTAAGTGTACACTGTATCCACCCTGTCATTCTGCATTTGTATTGATGACCATCATCTATTGTGATCATGTGCGTGATACAGTTTGAAACATTGAAGAAATTGCCAAGAGGAAAAATCCTGACCAACTATGAATGATTTATTTGACTGATTATGGTATTTGATTTCTCTTTACTATGACAAAATGATATTTGACAAGGCAGATTGTTTTGAGTGAGTGGGGAGATTATATTACATCAATTGCCTCATTAACTTGCTCTCTGGAATTACATAGGTTTCATAGTTTTGATTTATATATTTCCTATGGCCAGAAGTAATAATGTCCAATTGTTTTAAAAACAAACCACAGAAAAAAATCTGATCATGCTACAAAACCAGTACATGCCTGCTTGTCAAATTACAATGTACATTTAAGATATGGAAATACACAAAATAATACACTTTTTCGAAAGACATGGAATGACTTTGATTAAATTGGTAATGCAGTTAGAGGTAATAAGCCAGGTGTTACCGTGTGTCACCTCGAAGCAACATCTTGTCAATGCAGATTGATGGGAAATATCCATATAGAATATCAATACTTGTGGCATTAGCGGGTATTGAAGTCAGGTATGATCGATACCTGACATCTCTCACCTGGGACATCATTTAAGTATAAACTGAATATGCAATACGAATTAAAAATTTTACTTTTTGATCTAATTAAAATTGATTTTTTACGAAAAAATGTTACATTCGACAAAAATTATTTAATTTAAAAATACATTTTATTTGTAAACATTGAGGCTTTTGCCACTGATACAAAATACCAAATTTTTGTCATGGGGATCAGCCGATGCCAATTCTGAAGCTTCAAGCTTGTTTAAACTGATATGTAAGCTCTTTGATACCCATTTGCAGTTTTTCAGATAAAGTAATACTTTGAATGTTGCCTTTACTGTTGTTACATTTTAACTGTAATTATGTGAAGCATGCAGTGTAACTCATGTTTTAATAGCATGCTAAATAATTACAAAAAAGTATCTTCATGGACGTCCTCACACGTTGACGTCAGTACGATCGGCCAACTTTAGTGAGTATAAATAAATCTCTGGCTGATTAATAATAGCATTCCTTTTAAAATTATGAATCAAAACTTAATAAATTGAAATTTTTCTTAAATTGGAAAATGTCTGTGTAATTTTATAAAACAAATAATGTACGCAACACACAGCAATACATAACATACACACAACCTCTAAGTCTGGTGGATGCCCAACAATTCCACCGGGTTTGAGCCCTTCCATTATGGAGCATCTTCACACGATGATAACATGAAGTTGAGTTTGGAAGAAGTTTTGTTCGTATATCACGCAATCACATGCTGGTTTGGGAAGAACAATAAAGGCATAAAGCAAAACATAATATAAAGTTGAATAAAATATATTGTTGAAGTTTTGGTCTTAGTTAAGCATCTTAGGGCCTGACAGCATCCATAACAATACAATTAAGTTGTGTAATGCAAGCAAATCACAGGCCGGTTGAGGAAACTGAAATTACTCCCTCATAAAATTAATGTACGCTGCGACTTAAGGCAGTCTTGAGAGCCATCAGCAGTTACGAGAAAACTCAAACCAAGTATGTTTTTTTTCTGTGTACAAGAATCAAAACAGCTCTACATCCACATTCACACAAAGAGTTTTCACAGCGCATTAACCAGACTCATCACAATTACACAGCGAGACAATTGCACTCCACTTTACCTCTCAGTGCCCTTGAAATGTCTTTCACATCCATCCTTTCATGATAAACCCTTGACAAACAAACAAAATTAAAAAACTTACAGTGACTGAAGCCAGCTTCAAAAGTCGAAAGCCATCTGCTTCTCAGGTGAGTCAACGTGTGAAATCATCAATCATCTCTCGTGGAGATGTTACCGCTTCTCTTTGTCCTTCAGGAGTCATGAAACAGTGTCTATTGAGCGGCCCGTCTTCCCGTCAGAGGCGAGCATCGGCTCTGTGTTTGTTTTATTGTTTCTGGCTTTTATTAGAAGCTGACAGCGCTGTGTTTGCACGCCTTTCGCTAAACAGTGCAGGTGTCAGACTCTCGTACTAGATCTAATCTTGATGGTGACAACTGCAAGACGTCATTACTTAAATTAATCTGTGATGAATTGTGGCTTCCCTGCATTTGGTCTCCCCATTAATAACCTTTATATATAACTTTTTCTGGTATATATGTCTCTTCTCCCCAAAACACAGTCAAATAATGCAGAGCATCTTTAAATGAGTTTTGAATGAGAACCAAAACATTTGGTTTATCCCTTGAAAGCTGCAAAAATGGACATTAGTTTGTTTACTTCTCTCCCTATCTGCCTTTTTATTTAACCACCAACGACTGCACGGCAAGCGAGGATTATGGGATATTACAGCCAGTGCTGAATGCCCTGAATCTACCCTGCTTTGGAAAGCCCAAATAAATGAAGGAATAAACAAAAGCGTCTTAGCAGTCATTGAATTCGAGCATGCCTTGATGCCTTCTTGCGTCTATTATGCTTATGGAGGCAGATTTTTGAAAGCCTTGGTTCTTGTTTGAGGACGGAAAGACGCGCCGATTGTCATGACAACAGAAAAGCACTGAAACTTCCACACTTTCATTCTTTTCGTGTCTTGCAAAACACCTCATTGTTTTCCTTCAAGAAATGCAAATGCCCGTAATTTCGAGAACGTATAATCTAAACTGATACATCCGTCATTTTTATGTCTGAAAGTTAAGTAGACACGCTGCCTTTACTTGAAATTACAGAGGCTATACAATGGTTTGGATGATCAATACGTGAATGAGTTCACGCTCTGAAGAAACCCAAGGGACACAGACGTCCTCGATAAGAAATCCAGACCGCTCATCTCTCCCCTCTGCCCTAATGAAATGAGCTCTGACAAATATTCAAGTTGTTTTCGTCTTCTCTTTTTTTAAGAAACAAATGACTTCTATGTGTATTCAGGCATGCACGTTCAATTATATCCCCACGCTCTATTAAAAATCTGATTCGCTCTTGTAATTGCAAAAAAGATCGAAAACCACAAGCAGCATCTATAAAACACCCTACAAAGCAGATCTGATATAAAAGAGCTCATTTTAAAGCAAACTCCATAGAATCATAACCCTCTTAATGTTGTTTCGCATTTGAATTCGCTTCAAGAATGAATAGGAGGCTTTGGATATAAAGCAAAGAGGTATGCAGAAGAAACTAGTATTTCACTTTGCCTACACAGTTGCACGCACGGACGAACACAGGCCGTAAGAAATTCGGTGTGGGAGGATTAGGCAGATTAAATCCAGGCCTCGAGCATCAGGTCTGGCTTTTCTTAAATAAAATGAAATCTGAATATAACTGTAGCTGTATGTTGTATGTGCTAGATGTATCGAAAATAATGCAAAACATAAACCCTAAGGGTTCCTTCTGAAAAACTTAACACTGGGATCATCGGAGGATTTGGAAAAATTGCCATTGCTAGGGTTTCCAATTCTCTTTAAATCAAGATTTAAAATCCTATGACTTAAAATGCTAATGAGTCAATATTTGAATATAAAACAGTCTTACTCATCCCAGGCATGATTAATGTGTAAAGTGGCCACAGAAATGTCCCTATCTAACTGTACGAAAAGGGTAAATTGAGGAAAAGTGCACCCGCTAATAAGGTTGATTATCTGCATGTGCTTTCTGATTTGTTTTGGTGCCCGATTTACAATTAGAATTATGAGAAAGAAAGACATCCAAAAACTACAAATCTTATCTGCATAAATGAATTTTGACTTGTTGTCACGGACAAATTATCTAAAAAATGTAATTAAGCTATATTTTGGGAAGTGACGGGAGATGTTCTTGTTTTATAAAAGAAAACCTTATGTTTCGAATGATCAAAAAATTGCCAATAGGATAAGCAAAGGACTGTCTAAAATAAACACATTTGTTTAAGTAGATAATACTGAGATTGACTAAACACTGGTGTGTGATAAAGAATAACACATCAATTTTTCACAAATATGTTGCATGCAAACGTGAAGCTCTTAGAATCCACCACAAAATTATTAAATAATGGTTTTAATAAAAGAATAATGTTTTCTGGTGTCTAGCAGATTTGTAAAAATCGTTACAACACATTCACCCACAAAGTTTCTTCACGGCTTGTCAAATTTGTGAAAAGTAATTTCTAACCCCTCATTTCTCAAGGTGATTTGTGAACAACAAGAACTTGCAACTCTCTTCCACAAGGATTTGCTGCTAACTATTTTTATCTCCCTGTCTCTTCATAAGTGACTAATCTATGAAGGACTTCAGCTTCGTCTTTTCCCAGCATCATCCACACTGTCTGCCTTCCCTCTGCTTTTCACCCTGAGAGAGATGTTTTATGGGCAGGAAAGTAAGATTGGGCACACATCATAGCTCTTTTCTTCGGCAATAAAGGTTTGCTGATATCGACGGCAAAGTCGACAACTCAACGCTGTCATATCGCTGAGCCGAACCGTATTTCCTTTAGGCACCGATTCTCATGCCATCTGCTTTGAGTGGCAGGTAATTTTAAACTATTCTCATTGCAAGATCAGCGCAAAAATTATATCCATAAAAATGAAACGGATCTAAATGTTTAAGGGGAATATTACAACAGCGAGAGCTGGGTAATTATAGCATTTTCAATTATTTTATCATTTTGTTTTATGCTTTTAAAGTTTGTTCCAATCTTGACCTAACCTGACGCCCATCAAACATACTTTTTGACACTAGGGCCAACAGTATCTGTTACACGGTACAAAAAACGTTCAATCAAGTATCTTGTCCATTCCGTAGCCTGTTGCGGAATAAGCTGTCATCGCACGGTTTTCATCAAATTTCGAGTCAGTAGAGTCAATAAACCGTCTTTTCCCTGTTGAGATGCAATTATTTCCAGCTTAGTTCGGTTTCAATTGAAGTTTCAGACATGTTCGGCCCGGGAATTCATTATACGTATTAATTACTTTTACCGTAAAGTTTGAGGGTGAAGTATCTACTTGAAACGATTATACGCTGAGCAAATTGACCTAGCGGGACGTGAGAAGATCTTTATTGTGCAAATACACTCTCAATAACAAAATTCCCCGGTTTGGGTCATCGCACCGACGTGCTGTCAGCTTAAAGCCATCCTCAAAATTAATAATAGCGAAACAGATCTGAACATCTCACAGCCCTGGAGAATCACAAAACTATGGGGTAGAACATCATGAAACTGATGGAGGCTGTTGGAGATTCCTGTGGAGACTAAATATCAGACACCAGCGCTGACGTTCCGACACGTTCCGAGTAGGAGTGCGGTCCAACAATGACATCATTCGCTGGTTAACCACAATAGAACGCTGTGTCATTTGGGAAACTGTCTAGCTTCCCAAATGACACAGGGCTGTTTCCGAACACATAGTAATAACAGTTGATGACATCACATACGTGGTGGAGTAATTGTCATCAATATAATTCGCTCAGATCAGTTTAACATCATATTATTGCTGTAAACAAAGGACATTGTGTCTAAAAACTATTTTGTTATTTTATTTTTGCTCTTGTATTTTATTATTTCACAATATTTAACTGACTTTCGGTCGGGCACATGTATATTTAAAAAAACAACACTTCTACTTTCTTGATAAACTAAAAACGTAACAAAATCACGTTTTTTATATTCAGACTTATGGATATAGAGTGCTCTGTATGCTTACTTACTCAAGTTCAGAATTATGATATTCTGTATATGAATATGTATATTACGTATATGAATCTACATTTCACAACAAGGAATGATGCTTCCAACCACAGCTCTCTACCTCTTGTTACAACCATGCAACATTACATTTCAGAAACACTTGAATTATTGAACTATGCTGAAAAAACGCAACTTCCGAACACAGATGGTTATCGATGTTTTTGGGAAACGTATCCTAGAATGAAAAGTCAATCCATCTAAATATTAATTTATCCATCCATTATCCATTCATCCATCTAAGAAGAAGCGATGCATAGCTGCCTGTGTTAGGCCCCTCTCGAGAGCATGTTTTAATCTAAAGTTAATCACCGTCGCAAAAGCTCTGATGCCTCATGTTATTCGTGTGTCCATTAGACGCTCATTTTTCTATTTATCTGTTAAGCATCCACACCACCAAACCTGTTAATTATGTCCTCTTCACGCATCACACCGCATTTTAAATAAACTTTGATCCAGAGGATCACCTGAGCCTATATTTCTTAGTTGCCAAACGTGATATTTTCAATTTACCAATTAACGCCTGTAATAAAGTATCCCGATGTGATATCAGTTTCTTTGATGACCGGTAAGGGAGATACACTATGGCTTGGAAAACAGTGGCTCGGTAAAGGGCAGATAAAATGTCAAAAAACAATAAATAATTCATTCGACGCAATATGAAAACCAACCCAGCACAATATTGCAGTTAAATAAGAGCAATATGAATGATGTCATGAACATTATTGATGCCTGCGTAATCTTTAAAATGCCCGTGGGTGCTGTTAGACAAGCCAAGTGTAGAAGAGACTCAAATTAGTTTGTTGTATAAAGTTTTATCTGAGGATATTGGAAAGAATTTACTACTTTGTCGTTGGTCCTAGTGTGGCCATGATACTAAAATCTCTAACTTCCATAGAATAACTTGAACCATTTTGATACTTGATACAATTTTTGACCACACAGAAAAAACTGCAATGACAACAAGGCCCAATATTTTTAAATTTTTAGTTGCAAGTTTAATGGAACAAGACTAGACAATATTTTCACATTATTTGTTTGTTGTTTATTTAATGTAAATTTTCCCAAAAGCTTCACTATTTAAAATCAAAATTTGCTTCTGATAATATGTCTGATAATATGAATGACCAAGGTCTTGCATAAATAGTTGCATTTTCTTACCAACATTACAACATTTAATTAACCATTAAATATTGCTCACGAAGGGCTTACACAAAAGTATGAATTATCTTCTAATGTTAATACATGAATATGATGAGCAGATTTAAATTGGCTTTTATTTACATATAATATAAAAATCTAAATTTTGACAAAACTTTTAGATTGCACTGTGTTTTACATTGTACACAAACAATTCAAACTCATTCAATTACATTATGCTTTGCCCATATAAAGATAATTGAATGAAATATACATTCTAGCTGATGTTGTTGAAGATCATGCCCCTGAAATTGCCTTTTTATTTAATAAAGGTGCCCAGCTATTGACAATGAAAATCAGCTGAAATGTCACATTAAATTTGTTGTCTCTCAAGGCCAACAACAAGAACAAAACCCTTCAACAAATATCCCGATTAACAAAACAAAAAGAAACGGTAAGTACATGTCAGAACACATAGATGGGGTCACCGTAATTGATGTACATCAGAACCAGTACATTTTGAAAAGGCCATAAATCAAAAACTGAAGATCAATACTTGATCACAAATCAATTTTTGCAAAGATAATTACAAAGTTTCTTAACATAAGTCATTGCCATACCCTTGTCTTGTTTGATGGACTGTGGCGTTTGGCCAGTTATTGAACCGGAACTCATGGGCATCTCCAGGTTTGGTCTCGCAGCCTCAGACGATATTATGAGTCAGACACTCATTACTATTAGGATTTCTAAATGAGACTTTAGATTTGATATCCATTTAAGTATTGTATTTGAGTTTGAAATCAATTGTGTATGTGGTTAAAATAGAATGGAACAGATAAACATGTTGAACACAGGGAACAAGTAATGTGAATTTGACACTGAATAAATTTGACAGAAAATGAATGAAATAGAAAGTTTATGGGGATATTTGTGTCTCAGCTTGTTTTTCAAGATATTTGGTAAAGTTTAAGGAGTACATTTTCTAACCACACTTGTATTTTTCTACACGGTATGTACATTTTACACAATACCAGTATATAAGTATACAAGTCTATAATGTAAGGATAAAGCTATCCATTAACATTAACAGATCACTAGCGTCTACCCAGACATGAATTGTGAAATGAAAAGTTAACAGACATAAAAATATACAACTAATGCCTGATGATCATTTTAAACTAATTTTTTTCTTAGATATCATGCATTTAAAGGGGTAGTTCACTGAAAAGTGAAAAAACAATCTCAATTTTAAATTATTGTTATTATTAAGTAATTCATGAGAGTATGATTATTTTTGGGTGAACTATCCCTTTAAAATGCTGCAAATCTTGTCCTGAAAAAAGTTGACGGCAATTAAATATTTCCAATTTCAGTTGCAGATTTTACTTTTGCAATCCAGATATTTTTGGTCATGAATGTAAAAATATGAATTTCCTGGTCTACGCTGTAGTTTTAGCATCCACCTGCCATAGCTCATCAACCGGTAAACATTGACCTCCTTGCCCTTGACACGGGCATCTTCCTATTTCAACATCATCATAAGGAAAGTAATCCACTCAGAGTGTGAACCTGAACAGGTCAAAGGTGAATGAAACAGTAGCGATAAAATGATGTGAGTCATGACCTGAATCGTGTAGCAGTCATGCGGGAGTTTTCATCCACGCTCATCAGCATGGCCTTCCAGCGGCTACTGTGGAAGATAACCTACAGACACAGGGCTGTAAAGTTTAGAGGGGCTTAAGGGAACAGATGGTATCTTTTAATTAAAGTTTCAGCGGAAATAAATAAACAAGTTGCAGCCCAAATAGTATTTTATCTTAAAGAATTTCATGGTCCGGGCATCTGACTGCATTAAAAAATGCATTGCGTTTAAACCTTAGGTGAAACGGTAAATACCGAAGCAGCTAGACGGCATTGAGACGGGGCGGCATAATGGATACTAATAGCACGAACTGCATATCTGCGATGCCTGTGTGATAATGCGAGTTTGTGCGCCCAAAAGAGATCAGTCAGGAAATCTGGGAGAGAAGCCTGCTTGTGAAATCACCCTGCATAGTGAGATGAACTCCAGGCTTTTTTCTTTTACATAACACAACAACAAGGTGTGATTGACGAAAGGCTTTCAAGCATTGACAGAGAAGCTGAGAAAATGACTGGAGAGCGTAACCATGGCATCAGCATCACCTGGAGGCTTTCAGCCACTGGACCAGATTCGGTTTTGAGCCACAAGACTGACCAAGATCATGCACAGCCTGGTAAAGTCAAAGCCCATAAAGGAAGTGTTGCAATGCTTGCATCACCAAGAAAACAATCACCCAGACATCCTTAAATATAACACAGCATCGCTATTATGCACCACAAAGCGATGTCATATTTTGTAAGGTTCCTGTTTAGATATGCGCGAAGAGGAAGGATTGAGCATTTCCATTTTTTATAGTCTCAATGGCAATAAAAAGATTTAGACTTTTTCAACTGTGTCTCGGACTGTTTTTCAAGGTATTTGTGTCTCAGACTATTTTTCAAGGTGTTTGGAATATTGTTGTTTAGCCTAAAACCTTTAGTTCCTTTTGACTTGAATGGGTTTTGTAATAATAGAAGGGGACCAACATTATGTGATAGAAACATTCTTCAAAATAGTTTCTTTGTGTTTATTGTATATTGTTATGTTTCTATTCTTGCATTTTTTATTGCATCAATGACAATAAATAGATCAAGACTTTTAAACTCTGTGTTAGACTGTGTTAAGATAAGTGAAAGAATGTTTTTAACCAAAAACGATGGCTTTCTATTGCCATGAATTTGTATCCATTTATTAGAAGTAAATGGGGACCAACGTTTTGTGTTTAGAAACATTCTTTGAAATATCTTTGTGTTTTGTGTATATTGTTATGTTCTTATTTTTGTGTGCGTGAAGAGTGATCTAAACCCGTTGCTTCCCGTTGACTTGCACTGGTTTTGTGTTCACAAAGTAGAGGACAATAAGAATATTTTTTTGTAGAAAATATACTTCAAAATATCCTCTTTTATGTTCTGCGTAAGGAAGTTTAAAATAATAAATGACTACAAAACATTATTTAATGGATAAACTAGATGAAAAAATACCCGCTCAACACAAACGATGATGCAATCCATACGGTAAACATTACAACATACAGCTTTAATATTTTGTTAAATTATCTCATGGATCTGCGTTTGCACTGATTATGCACAAACCGTTAACGGAGAGCTCTGATAAATGAGAGAGGCTCGACGGAGGAAAAAGGCTTGTGACCCAATAAAGCCCTGTAATGGAAATTTACTTTGACAGTAATTTCTGATGTGAACTGCCAGCACTTTCTCAGGACAGAGATTCTAACTTCAGAGAGCCAAGATGACATCATTCGTCTTCAGCTAGCTCATGCATTTCACATTTTAAACCTTAGGGATCCAAGAGTCATCCAAGTACTTTAGACCTTGACACTGCACAAAGGCCGATAAACTAAACTTATTCTTTAAATGGTGTATCCTTTAAATACCCTTAATTGTACTACAACTCACAAACTTTCAGGGTACATTTTTGGCATGTGTTTGTTATAGATATATGGATTGAAATTTAATAGTGTTGCATGAACAAGAACATTTTGTCGAGTTTTTAAAAGTCCTAAGTAACTCACCAATGTCTATTTGAGTAAGAGGTACACTTTTTTGATAAACAAGAAAAACAATTTTGATAAACAAGAAAAATGTAGTCTTGAATTGACTTAAATGTACAGCTAAAATGTTGTGTATATGTGCATAAATCCCATTAACCGTGATTAAATATTTCTATTAGAATACACAGAAAATATTACATTTTTGAGATGGTTACTGTTGGATTCTTAATCAATTCTTTTAAGATTTTTCACTATCCATTTAATGATTTTTTAAATGTATCAATGTCATATAGCAAAATATAAAAACTGGTTCACCCTATTTTTTTAAAAACTTGATTATATACTATTTTCAGTAATGTTTTAGGTTAATATTAGTGGTTTTATGTCCATACAAAAGAAGTCTTGGAAACCAGTGTTGATTGGTTTTGTGCTTTGTGCAGAAGAAAGTCATACAGGTTGAAAATGACATGAGGATATCTTAATGATAAAGTTATTTTTATTTTTGGACGAACCATTACTTTAATAAGTAAAATGCTGAAGGATCATGTCCAATGGGAAACAGTCAAATGGTCTCCAGATACATTAAAACTCTTGCCATTACAAAAACAATGCAAATGATCCCCAAATATATCCTCACAGTGAATTACACAGTTGAATTAAACAGTATCTCTGAACTGCAGGCTTGCACATTGGTCTGAATGGAATACAGACCCATCACTCTTGTACAAGCAAAAATAACGTATTACGGTTAGCCGGGACCCTTCATTGATGATTCATCATCAAATAATGAGGTGCCCTTTTTCTGCCAGCTAAAAAATAAAGTACAAATAAAGTCAGGCTGGGGACATGCAAAGCATGCAAAATATATTATGAAAATTCTTATTTTCATTAATACTGCCAACCTTTACAGCTACGGCCTGCATGATATTTATCACAGAAAGCCCGAAAGCACTCAGACTAGTTTGTGTTGTGACATGGTAAGCTTCCATTGAAGCTAAGAATATTGTTTTTGTATAAAAACCAAGGTCGACTTATAGTGCATCCTTCCACCCTGCCAGACAAGGCCAGAACACTAGATACACATCTTCCCTTGGAAAAATCAACAAAAACTCAATCTGAAACAAAATAGTGACTTCCATCTTGAAAACATAACATGAACCCAGTTGACCTTGACAAGTGTGTATGTGGCTTGTCTCATCATCATGCCATGTGCCATAGGTCACCATCTAAAATGTATGTATATCTAGTTCATTAGACACGATCTTCTAAAAACGCAAGTCAATGGATGATAGAGGGCCGTACTATTTAAATTCAAGACGCGAGATGCTTGGGTGCTGAAGAACCTTTGGCTAACGTCTTCTTTGTTATCTTCGTTTAATTAGTAGAAAACATCCCGGAGTAAAAACCAGAACATCGAGAGCTCCCCTTGATGGAATTTTTCTGGCGTGCGCTGTTGATTTTTTGCACCCTTGGGCGTAGAGCGGGTCGTGCCCTGCTCCGTTTATTAGTCGCCGTGCTGTGGATGTTGTGGTCGCCCCTAGACAATTCAAAACTCAAAGTCAAGAAAACGTACTTGAGGCAATGTATTCTTGAAG